>CAHIKZ030002939.1:80000-217843 GCA_903632075.3 Acanthosepion pharaonis
TTTCTCGTTTATGAGATTTAGTTAACAAAATTGCCTTTCCGTTTCACTTGACCTTATTCTGTAATAAATTCAGGCCCGCCATTTTTTATCATGGATATACCGTATAATCACATTAACATAGTGTCTAATCTGTTTGTCTAATGTTTGGATTCTTGGCTTTCACCCAGGCGGCCCAGGTTCAATTCCCGGCATTGGAACAAATTTTGAGCTTGCGAGTATAGAGGAACCTGAATGCAATGCCGTCGGGAGCTCCGTCTCCTGGTAAGGTCACCCACAGCGGTAAGGATTCATGGAAAAAATCAGACTAAGCACGATCCGACGACTGGCGGGTAGGCGCTCAAGGCGACGTTCTACGTACGAGAACAAGTCAGCAGCCCGATACAAGTTGTTATCAGGAACTTGCTTGTCAAGCCTTGGTTTGCCTCAGCGGATGTGAGGTGTGTGCAATGGAGTGGCGACCTTAAATAATTCGCAGGTTTTATGCCCAAAGATTTTTCTTCACACGTCAAGTGACAGGACCGGATCACGAACAACGAAGTTTTCCTCTGCGCAAAGATGGAGATACTAAAACCATCAGGAACCGCCACCGACTACGATGGGCTTTAGAACTTTACAGGAATGTCAGACATCCGCCTACCCAAATAAATCCTTCTCGGGGGGCTCGCATCTGACAAGAGATCGTGTGGAGCCCCATGTCAGCAATTCGAGAATCAGCTCAGAAACAACTTGCCGAGGACATAAATCGATCAGGTAAACTGGGAGATGTAAGCTGCAGAAGAAAAAAAAAACAATTGTAGAATAGTCCTCGAAAAAGCAACATTCTTCGAAAACACCAGAATACAAATAGAAGAGACGAAACGATCCTAAAGAAAATCCAGAGCTCTCAATCCCTTGACTTCTACTACTCTACCATGCGGTGTCTGTGGACGTCTCTTCAGATCCAACACAGGACATTTCATACAGAAGGAAATCTCTATGAGCACCCGAATACCCGCCGGAGATTTCCACCGACGACAACAACGTTATACTTATTTTGGTTTAATCTAGCACACGACCACATTTGTGTAGCGTTTATATCGGGTTCAGTAAACTAGCTAATGGTCACTAGATTAGATTACTGTCCATTGAGCAAAGCAAACTGCTCTTTCAGTTATTAAAAGATTAAAAGCTAAACGCAAACTTTATCACTCTCCAGCAAAGCCCAAACAGCAGCTTAACCGATTATAACAGAAGTTCCAGGAATGAGAATCCACACTTTCGTTCAATTCATCTTTAAGTCTTCAGTTTACATGTATGTATTTAGCCGATGTCTTCCTGGTGATAGTATAATCGACCCCCTTCTTTTTTTTTATCTCCATATATTGTGACCAATTTATCTGAAGTTAATATTTTATTGATTTCAGGTTAAAACTATAAAAATTTCCAATTTATTTAAGTGAAATTTTCAATTTTTAAAATGTTAATCTTACTTATTATAAAACCCAGGTTGTGTGTGTGTCTGTACGTTTATATATTGGATCGGATTTCCTACATTTTTCAACCGATTTCAACAAAACTTCACAGGACTATGTAAAATTACCTTGCGGTGGTTCTGACAATGCCAAATATTGGAAAAACACAATTGTTTTTGCATGAAATCAATTTGAAAACACGATTAAGAGGCATCGCTTTTGCGAAATGAAAGGGGGACATATCGAGTTATACTTATTAATATCGAGTTCTTTTATTAGAAACCCAAGTTGGTTGTTTGTGTATGTGTGTGTGTTCGTTTATATATAGGATCGGATTTCCTACATTTTTCAACCGATTTCAACAAAACTTCACTTTTTTTTTCGGCAGGTAGTGTTTCTTATTGTCTTGCACTTTTTTTTTTTCTTTATTTACATTCAGAATGCTTTAAAAAATTCCATTTACAAGACAATTGTTTATAATAAAATTCTATTCAATCGGTAGACTCATAACGATTGAAAACAATGTTTTTCTTTGAGTTTGGGTTTGACCAATTCGTAAAAAAAAAAAATAAAATAAAATAATTAAGACATGCGTGTCTGTCAACCTTAAACAATAATCTTTGTCAATTTTATTTTTCAATCTTTATGATGGTCGATACTTGATCTATCTCTTACTGTTATAGCCCCGGGCAATGCCGGGTTCTACTGCTAGTATATAATAAGAATCTAGATATATAGAAAAGGAAAGCACCAGATTAAGAATATATGGTTTGAAAATTAAATACAAATAGAATAGAAAAATGTTTCAGCTGAAGTTGTCCAACAATCACGAAATTCATCGGCAGTTTGCGAAATAAAATGAAATCAATGGCACTGCAAAAGAAAAAGAATTTATTTTTCATAAATTCTCTCAAAGTGTGTTTCTTTCTTTTTTTATTAAAAAAATATGGACGTAAATCGTAAAGACAACCAAGTTCTAAACCTTTTCTTGGAAAATGAAATTATCATTTTAAATGAATTTGGCATAAAGTAACCGTTACTTTAAATTGATATCAGGGGTAGGATATATTTTTTTAAAAATCACTTCCGTGGTTACATATAAAGAGATAAAGAAACCTCTGGTGCTGTCAAACATCGGAACGAATAGGCGTAGCATTAGTTATATTTGAATTTGGTATCCACAAATAAAATTCCGAGCTGGTCTCTCCCATGATTCTTTCTCCTTCACATTCAACATTTTTTTCTCTCTGTTTACATTCGCAACACCAAATATTTTCTTGCTAGTCAACCACCTTTTTCTTATTAACCTTCTATATTTTCTGCAGTTTCTTTCAGTGATGTTCTTAAACCCGTTCTTTCATTGTTCTTTATCATTATCTAGCCACCATTTTATTTCTTAATTCTTCTGAGATCATTTTTCAACATTTTGGAATTTCCAACGTTGCGATCTTACCGCTAAGGAATTTCACATTAACATGTTTCTCTTTTGAATTTGTCTTTCTTACCAGTGGAAATATTTAAAAATATATTATGCTGTTTGGAAAATAACGTCCGATTTTAAAATATGTTTTTGTCGTATATTACTATTATGATAATTACGCAAAGATATATTACTCACTACTAATGATTAAAGTGTCCCCCTTGTTAATTCTATGCCAATCTCTTTCAGAATTTAACTTAAAACAATGTATACCCCTGATTTTGCACATTAAAGAAGAAATACGTTTACCTTTTCTTACTTTTTTTTTTTTTTTTTTTTTTTTTTGCATGAGTTAAAGTTTGGTCATAAGGCTTCTCAAATTGCTACCAATATTAACAGAGCATGGGGTGAAGGGTCCACTTGGGATTGGACATTATTGCGCTGGATTCTGAATTCCCGCAATGGGCATACGATTCTCGAAGATCATCGTGGTAAAGGACGTCAATCTGTAATTGGCAATCAACATCTGAAAACACTACTTGAACAAAACCCACGTCAAAATGTCAGAGAAATGTCTCAGATGATGAGTGTCGTCTTTTTAAAAATATCGGACCATCTCAAGCCAATTGGCAATGTGTAGAAACTCAATAAATGGATTCGACGGGAACTATTTGATTTTCACGAAGTCAAAGAGTCCGACGTTTTGAAGTGTATTCGATGTTGCATCTGCGAAATTGGAACGATTCATTTCTTCATCGAATAGTGACTTGTGATGGGAAATCGATACATAATGACAATCGTAAACGATCGGTTCAGTGACTTCCTCATGACAAAGTACCCAAACATAATCCAAAACAAGAATCATACCAACAGAAGATTACGGTGACTGTCTGGTCGAACTCCATTGGAGCTATCTTTTGTAGCTTTGTAGAATCTAACCAGAGCAACCTACCTCATTAGAGAATGGAACTCAAAATACAATAATAGAAGAGAACAGATAGTGCTCACCCGCTTTCACATAGGCCACACCTAGATTACACATCATCATTTACTAGAGGGTGCAGAAGTCCCAACATGCACTACATGCCAAAACAGATTTACGATAAAACATATATTACTGGACCGTTTAGACATTCACCTAGGTCGAGAAAATCATTACCATGAGAACAATTTAAAAAATATCTTCACGAAAACAAAACCATCCAAGATTTTACATTTTCTGAAAGAAGTGGGATTGTACTCAAAAATATGTGTAACTGAACAATGATATTCCAGCTATAACGCACCTCCAACATTTTGTCATTCTAAACTCATTCTACAAGGAATTATTATTTTATCCCAACGAACTTATTCTAGAACTTTGTCGGCATTAATTGACCCATTGATGTTTATGTGCCGTAAAAGAAAACAATCATCTAATCAGAGCATAACTGCCGAAGTTAACTTCCAGTTAACTGGATTGAATATACATTCAGTTAAGGAAAATGAAACCGGTATTGGTTTATCGACGTGGTCCAATTATGCTTCATGACATGGCTCGGTCACATGTTACCACACAGCAGTTCACTTGACTTGGGATACGAGATTTTGCCACATCCAACATTCTTCTGCTCTCTCGTCCTATGACTATAACTTTTTCAAGCATCTTGACAATTTTTCTTAAGCCAAAAACATTTCGTTGAAAAGAAGGCTCAAAAATTGATTTCAAATATTTTTTTTATCCTTCAAGGCCATATTTATTTCCGTAAAGTCATAAGTAAACTTGTAAGAAATGTATAGATATTCAGGGTTCATATTTTAACTCTTATAAACAATTTTTAAACCAATTAATTCAGGTATATGAGTTCATTCTGAAATCGGACATTATTTTCCGGACAACCTAATACAATAACTACCGTATTTAACGACTTATAAGGCGCACATTTTTTTATTAAAAATATCATTTAAAATTCCCATGCGTCTTATGTCATATATTTAAAATTGGCGATAGTCGGCTGAAATTAGCTACCTTGCAACTCCTATTAGCTTAGACTTTAGAGTACCTTTCTTTTAACTATTGTCATTATTTAAAAAGCTATTATGCAGATTAAAAGTGTTACCATTGATAATATTCATTATATTAATTTCTTCACAATTAATATTAGTACTTTGTTTCACTAAAATTATATGCAATAAATTTAAATTATATATTTGTAAAATATATGTGTTTCCTTATTTTTCTTGCGATAACTTCCAGTTGCATTGGTATAAATACCATCAAAATCTTTATATCCTAATTATTCCAATAAGCCTTTTACAAGACGCAGGTAGTACAGATCATATAAAAGATATAATAAAGTTTTTATAGGCTCGTGTTCTTTTGTTCCTATTATTTTTCGTTTAATTGTAATCATGGTTTGTTTAACCATAATAATACCTCATAAATATATCCTAGGTTGTACCATTTACTAATAATTTTACGAATTACTATTTTTTTTCTTTATTTGCACTGCTGAAATTGAGGTGCGTCATATACACCGTAAAATACGGCAATTAAATACACAGTGCTCTGTCGTGTATATATATATATAAAATGACTTTTTTTTTTAACCCTGTGCTCCTGTGTCATAAATCGATGAAGGAACTTCTATTCAAATGTAATGAAAAAAAGCATTATTTTGTTTTTTTTCTTTAAAAAGGCCACCACCCCCATACCGAAAATTTGATTTTTACACAATCAGGGTAAAAAATCAAAATATTTCAGAATTTTTATTTTTCAATTTTCTAATGTACATCTCACACATCATAGATTAGATAGTACTTATGTATTTTACTGCATTCAACAGTTACATAGTTATAGCATAACTTAAAAATACACAAAAAACAAGTTCGAGAATTTTCCCAAAAGTAATAGCAATATTATACTTATATACAATTTTAGAAATTTCGTGTTAGGGATGACTTGTTTTTAATAAACTGAATTAAACTTTTCTTCATTACTTTTTAACAAAAACTCCTAGATTTATGATACAGGAAATGAGTTATTTTGCAAAAAAGTTATAGCCCTGTTTTATATATATATATATATATATATATATATATATATATATATATATATATATATATATAGGAAAACTGTAGTTATTGCTGATGACATATAAGAATTGGACGAAACGCATCAGCAATAACTACAGTTTTCCTATTGTCTTTTTATACAGGCTAAATTCTGAGAAATTTTTCATATATATATATATATATATATATATATATATATATATATGATGTCCAAAAACTCGCGTCGGTGTTTTGATATTTAATAAATATTCAGGGAAAAGATATTTTCTCTTATTTTTTCAGTATTAGAAAGTTTATTTTTTTTAATTTTATTATCGATAAGTTCTCAGCCCAACAACGAACAAAAATTGTACAAATTTATTTTGGAATTCAACGTTCAGTTGCGTCAACGTAGAGGCCAACATGAATTCAGTGTGAGAAATTTGTCCTCTGAATCATTTATTCGACTTCTGCTGGTACTTTCCCCAGCAAACAAACCCTGTGCATGATTTGCCAAGATCCGGGAGACCATGTTCAGCTCGGAGAGAAGAAAATACTGGGCGTGTATTGCACAGAACAAAAACGGGGAATATCCACTCGAAAACGCTGTTTACGGCTGAATGTGTCTCGAATATTATTACACTGTGAGATTTATGCCAATGTGCCTGCAAAGTCCAGTTTCTACAAGAAATAAAGCCAATACCTTATGATCAACGGCTTAACCTAGCTCGACAAATTAGTTGGCAATAGTTACGGAAAATTTGTTGGAAAGTGTCCGTGAATGCATGGCCCAAAATGGTGGACATTTACTATGCATTATTTTCCAGAATTTAATTAAATTTCCGTTTATTGATCTTCATTATTCCATCAAGATAATTAATAATATAGTCTACTTAAGTAGTAATGTCACTTTTAAAGCCCGTCGCTCTTTTTGGGATGCTTCTTCTATTTGCCGCGTCCCTTCATGATGTGAGTGACAATGGCACTTCACAACTTCCTGTCATTATTAGCCCCGAGAGCAAAAAGATTTACTATCTCTCAAATCCCTGGTCTGCCAACTATATACACAAACTGGTTAGATTGGATATGCTCTGCTTTCCACTGTCCCTCTTGACTTCAGAAGATATCAGGCACCACAAAAAGAGATCAGTATAAACATCAACCACTTATAAGCAGAACCGACCTTCTCAGACCATTAATATTACTACCATGTGCTATGAAAACGTCACAAGGACAAGCTAATGAAGCAAGACTTTCATATCCAACCAATCCCGACATAATGTAAAATGATACATGAAAAAGCCAGCAATTATATAATAGGAAAACTTGGCTATTTTATATACGTTACTCAGTTTTGAAAATACTTGTTTGTCTAAGAAGACTTCTTTTATGTGTCATGTTCCTTCAGGAAGTTTGATCATATCTCTCCTCAATTTTCTGTCCTTTGGAGCCCTACCTAAATTTTGTCTTTTTGCTAAACCCTGTTCTACCATCCATTTACTCAAGCTCGTAAAATTATTATGCAGTTTTCCGTTGTCCCTTTTGACTTCAAGCTGTTTTCCGCTGTCCCTTCAAGCAGTTATCTTCTTTTTCTCTTGCCTTCAAGCAGTTATCTTCTGTTCCTCTTGCCTTCAAGCAGTTATCTTCTGTTCCTCTTGCCTTCAAGCAGTTATCTTCTGTTCCTCTTGCCTTCAAGCAGTTATCTTCTTTTTCTCTTACCCCCAAGCAGTTATCTTCTTTTCCTGTTGCCTTCAAGCAGTTATCTTCTTTTCCTGTTGCCTTCAAGCAGTTATCTTCTTTTCCTGTTGCCTTCAAGCAGTTATCTTCTTTTTCTCTTGCCTTCAAGCAGTTATCTTCTTTTTCTCTTGCCTTCAAGCAGTTATCTTCTTTTTCTCTTGCCTTCAAGCAGTTATCTTCTGTTCCTCTTGCCTTCAAGCAGTTATCTTTTGTTCCTCTTGCCTTCAAGCAGTTATCTTCTTTTTTCTTGAAGAAGAAGAAGGAGCTTTTCTCTTGCCTTCAAGCAGTTATCTTCTTTCCTCTTTGAAGAAGCAGTTATCTTCTGTTCCTGTTGCCTTCAAGCAGTTATCTTCTGTTCCTGTTGCCTTCAAGCAGTTATCTTCTGTTCCTGTTGCCTTCATGCAGTTATCTTCTTTTTCTCTTGCCTTCATGCAGTTATCTTCTTTTTCTCTTGCCTTCATGCAGTTATCTTCTTTTTCTCTTGCCTTCATGCAGTTATCTTCTTTTTCTCTTGCCTTCATGCAGTGATCTTCTTTTTCTCTTTCCTCCAAGCAGTGATCTTCTGTTCCTCTTGCCTTCAAGCTGTCATCTTCTGCCCCTTTAAGCTGTCATCTTCTGTCCCTTCAGGCTGTTTTCCTCTGTTTCTCTTGCCTTCAAAATGTTTTCCTCCGTCCTTTCAAGAAATTTTCCTCTGTCCCTTTTGCCTTCAGGCTGTTTTCTTCTCTCTTAACTTCAATATGCCCTGTGAGCGTCAAAGTTCACTTTCCTCATTATGTACCCTGGAAAATTCAACTTTCTCTTTTTGATGTTAAGCATAATTATCTCTTTTACTTCCATTTTCTCTAAAATTTCGTCTTTGCTCTCATGTTCAATCCACGGTAACGTAAAAATCATAAAATATTGAAAAAAAATACCTTAACTACTTGAGTTTCTCTCTCACTATTATAGATCATCATAATTATAAATTGTCTCCGCTTAGCACACAATCCGAATATGCTTGACCTGGCAATCAATATCACGATTGTTTAATTGTTAATAGTATTTCCGAAAGTTTTGATTACCCCAGAAATGTCTGTCTGCCTGTTTTAAGGAATTGAATATTTGGGGTCTGGATTTATTTCAGATCAGATGCACATCAGCAACTACTTAACTTTTCCTGAATCTCCAGACGAGTAGTTAAAAAATGAGCAGATTTCTAGCGTCACTTGGGGTTTTATTTAAGAAGAGAAAAGTGGGGGAAAAAAATTAACTCACATCAGAGTTTAGTAGGTTATCGAAGATCATTTGCTTTTACACCATAAAGTTAATGGCAAAGAGGTCTTAAGTTTGGTTTGAGCAAATCAAGGTTAAAAGAATGTTACAGAAAAACGGATGACGTATTTTACATAACCCATTAAAACCATTAGAAAATCTTAGTATCTTTTCATTTTCACGTACACCTGCGGCTGGCACGAAAAAAAAAGATCATATATAAAAAGTTAGATTGCATTTGAAAAATCCATCACCACAGAATATTAAATCCTGGATTCAAATTTGATTTTTTTTTTTTTTTTTTTTTTTTTTACTGATATTTCTTTTTATTTCTATTATGCGTATGAACCATATAATCGCCATGAATAACAGATAAATTTGTAAGTCATTTCAGCTAGAATTAATTTTAATCAATTCACCCCAAGCAAGGCAATAAAGCCACTAAGTCGCAGGCATTACTGAATGAAAGAATACAAGAAAAAGAAATACAGAGCGAACAATAAAGGAACAGGATAAAGATTGAAATTTCAAGGAAAGCAGGAAACCGGATGGAGAGTTCCTCAATCTAGAAATATTAAGGAAACTGTTAGCATAGAACTTACGGTATCTAGACATTTCAACTATAAAAGGATGATAGCCAGCTTTCATTCAGTCAGACAGTTAAATGCCATACGTGATACACGCTTGGGCGATCATGTATCTTTCGATACATAACTGACGAGGCAGATTTTTTTTCCGCACTAGTTTGCCATTTCTTTCTGCGCTAGACTGGTTGCCAACCGAGGCTAATGAGCCCTGTCTGACCTGCTATTCAACCCACATCTGGGGGAGAAGATATGCATTCACCTTTCCCAAGGGTATTTGTAAATGAATCTAACAAATTCGACTGGAATTCGAACTCTGCTCTCCGAGTTCACCACTCCGAGCTGATATCCATTACATTATAACGCTTTAATTTGTAATGTCTAGCTACCAAAGAGCAAAGCTTATCCGAACAATTACCATGAAAATATTTATATAAAAGTGGCTGTGTTACGGCGGTGGGGAATGTGACCGAAACCGAGATGCCATGTCAGGACCGATAACATTGCAAATTCTTATTTGGATTTCATAAAGATTCTCTAAATGCATAGCAGAAGCACTCGACCAGATATGGCAGCAAAACATGCGTCCGCGGCTGAGTCGTTCGAGGATTAGCGTTCCGACTTGATGACCAGTGTTCGAATCTATCCAATATTCGATTAGACAAAGAGGTAATTATTTGATAATGTCGGCCTGGAAAGAGGATCACAGACTGTTGGAAAGGGTCTGAAAATCGCCTCACGGGTTGACCCAAGCCCTTTGAGTGAAATTGGGTAAACGAAAGAGTTGGTGTCACAAGTCTTCACCTCATGTCCAAATAGAAGCTCTTTAGCTTTGTCAATCTATTTAGAGATGGTGTCTCGATTAAAAAAAAAACACCCATTCTCCATGAGCGTCGACCTGGTAAATAAAAATGTCACGTGAGTTTCAATCTTTTTTTTTTTTTTTTTTTTTTTTTTTTAAGCAATTCACCCCAACCAAGGCGGGAGTGCCACTAGCACGCAAGGGGTTACAGAGGATTGAGAACAGGAGTAAAGAGGCGTGTTTGAGGAAAGGATACAGAGAAGGACGGGGAACAAGCTCAGGCTGTCAGATGTCGATTAACATTACACTTGAATATTTTAAGATTATAGTCATCGGGGAAGCGAGTAAGGGGAAGGGAGTTCCACAGACGGGAAGTGCGAGAGAAGAAGCTTACATTCAACCGTTTTGACAGTGAAAGGGCGGGACCGAGATGCCAGCCTGATAGATCGCTTAAATTCATGCAGTCTGGGAACCAGCGAAAGTAGCTCATCGGAACAGATGCCGTGAAAATACTTGTAAAAGAGACAGAGGGAAAAGCAATTGTAGACTAGATGCCAGATTAGAACCGATCATATTGTATATTTGCTGTAATCAAAAAAAAAAAAATAACACACCATTAAGAAATGCAATATATTTAAGTTAAGTACAAATAAACGATACGGCATTCATTATATTAAAAAATCTTCCGCTTTATGTAGCTCTACAGAATAATGTTTATATAATTCTAAATCTTTTTTTTCTGCTGGTTAAATATCTGTTTAACATACTTGAGAATATGCATAACTGGAGGCAAAGTTATATTTTTTTAAACAATTTAATGTAATGCCACTATAACAATTTCTTCTACTGAAATCGAAATGTATAATTTCTCAAACTAGCACGAACGATCGTAACAAGGGCAAGTAACTCTGATTGTTATGTCTATGATAACTGTTTATTTGTCTATCTTTCTGAGATGAGGTATTGTAACTGTTTACACTATTTACATAGATCTGTTATCTGTATTGTCGTATTCACGACGTTTCGACTGTTGTACGCTCCATCCTTCTTCAGCTGATATTAGTGGACTAAATAAAAGGTTCGGTTCGAAATTCCAACTAATATCACCCGGAGAAAGCCGGGGTGCATACAGTGACCGAAATGTCGTGAATATGGCAATAAACACGAACACAACAGTCCGAACAATATACATAATGTAAACTGTTTATTTGTCGGGTAAATTTTAACATTTTTTTTTTCAGTAAAAGTTACTGCGAAATTTTAGCTCTCCATCAAGATTTGGCCACACACACAGACATATATCTCAAATATATCTAGAAATACAATATATATACAGACACGGTGTTGAAAGATGTATATAAAATATTTTCTTGAGAAGATTGAGTGGCTAATCAAAATGATTGTCGTTTTTTCTTCGTTTATTTTATAAACGAAATTGCCATCCATTTTCCTTTCTCCTAATAACGCTTCTTTTTCCCGACATTTAAAATTCTTCCTGTGCCTGAAATGTTTCTTCACGGTTTGAGTTATTCTTTTCTTTTTATCTTTCAGGTAAGTTCCGCATTTCGATATTAATGGGAAACTGTTACGATGGAATATGGAAAAATCCAGGTAAAAAGGTTAAAATAAATTCTTATTTTTCTGTATTCAAAGACAAAAAAAAAAAAAAAATACCAAAAAGTGTCTTTCTTTTTTTTAACTGTTTTCTCTATTGGTTGCCATATTAACATGGAAATGTAGTGTCGTATTCCGAAATATTTCATTTTATTTTAATGTATTTATTTTTCATTTTATCAAAAATACTTACTTGGGACATTTCCAGATAATTGCTGCGGAAAAATGCTCACTGTTGACGTTCAGATTCTAAAAAATTATCCTGGCAATATGATTGATATCGACGTTAGCAGATGGGAATTATTAAAAAAAAAAAAAAAAATGCGGGTAATGCAACGGTTATCGGCGCGGTAAGTGAAATCAACGAGCCGAAAAAATTCCTGCCAAATCTGCCACGGTCACTTTCGCACAAATATGCTTCAAACAGATATGAATACATCTTTCTCCCACTCGTGTGTTAAATAGCAAAATAGGGATCTTTAGACTGGGGGAGGGGGAAACCAATCTAGGAGAAGGAAAATTCTGAATTCAAAAAACCGTGGAGAAGACATGTGGGAACCAGTCCATTGTCTTTCTCAAGACGAAATAGCTATTCATCGCTAAAAGAAAAAAGGAATCTGTGGAGAAAACTTGAAAACTTATACTACTACGTCTTGAAAACATTTACTACTTGTTATGGAGTGATTTCCCAGTGGAGGCTTGTATTTGTACTAAGTCGGTCCTAAAATAGATTCGACGTACAAAACGTTAGGAACTTGATATAATAGGTATAACGCAGAGTAGTCTTGTTGTGGTCGCTGATACTTTAGTATTCGACTAACTGTCGTCCAACACCGACTGACTGAACTGACTCCTACTGAGCCTCTCTTACTACTCCTACTTATTATAGGTGGGAAAGTATATTAACTATAGAATAGGTGTGTTTTTAAAACCATTACACTCCAAGCAAAGCAATAAAGCCATTAGGATGTAAGGGGGTTATTGATTGTTAGAGAATGTAAGAAAATGTACTATTAAGGAGTGATGACGATAAAAGAACAAGAATTAAGAAGACAGAAGATAACTGACAGAGCATTTAAATTTTTAAAGATCAAAGTTGACTGGAAAGCAAAAAGCTGAAAGAGAGTTCCACAAGCTAGATGTTCGATAGAAGAAACTGTTAAAATAGAATTTACGATGACAGCTAGCCATTTCAACTGTAAAATGATTAGACCTTGCCGTCAATTTAGTACTGCGTTTAAATTCATAACTAAGACATAAGTGGTTACTGAGTGTTACAGAATATTAGAAAAAAAAAATACTATTAAGAAAAGAGGAAAATAGAATAACAAGAATTAAGACGACAGAAGATAACGATTGACATTACATTTAACTTTTAAGCATTCTAATGTGACTGATGTTGCCGGTATTCAGACATATTGAATCCCGGTGAAAAACTAGCATCTTGCTCAGAGTGATTTTTTTTAGTGTAGATATTTATGTAATTAAAATAAAATGCAGTGTCACTTCAAGACGGAGGCGACCATGGATAGACTTCTACAGATATCTTTGCTTTATTATCAGTGAATTATGGAGATAACGGAATGGGTCTCGTTGCTCTATCCCTTCCCCTATCTGCTGTCTCCCCTATGCGTTGCTTTCCCCCCACCCGACCGATTGACTCAACCCGTTGCTTCTGTCTGTTTAGTTACTTCCCGCTACCCAATGCTAAGTTGCTTTCTCTAGTTTTGATTTCAAAATGTTCCTTCTTCCAGATTGGTTACTGCCGAAGGCTTAGAGTACCAAATCATCTGTTATTTAACCGATTACTGTCGTCGATCATGGCTTTCCACGTTGCTTTCTCCAACACCCACGCCGACCCGTTGCTTTACACCCGGCGTGCTTTACCCCTCGGTTAATCCGAATGAGAAGGTGTGCTTTCCTTAAAAATGGAAAATACAATGTTGCTGAACTGTACACGCTTTTCGTATTCGAGTGGTAAATGTGCTTTCTCTATTTTAAATACAAGCATCCAGTATAATAACGTTTGAAGTAACATTCATATATATATATATATATATATATATATATATATATATAATATGTATGTGTGTGCGTGTAAAAGTTTAAAAATCAGGTCAATTGAATACGCTACCTTGGTTTCGATCTCACGGTCTCACCAGGCAATATTTTTTTAATGACCACCTTCTTCGTGTTTTTAAAAATAAAGCGTTAAGGTGGTTATTTAAAAATAATGCCTGATGAGTCTGTGAGGTCGAAACCAAGATTGCTTATTCAATTGACTTCCTGATTTTTAGTTAAAAGGTCTACGTGTTATTTTTATTTATTTTTTCACACGTGTATTGAGCACTTTTTTATACTACTGTTTCTTGGTCTGATTCAACTCTGACCATTAACCTCATATATATATATATATATATATATATATAACAAAGTAGAAAAAGATTTTCGTATGACGCATTTCATCCTTTAGGATTCCATCGACCCAAGTTTTGTTTATGTTAATGCGACTACACATGCGCACTAACGAGTTTTACATGAAAATTTGAATGTGGCATGCTAAGAATAGAGAATGTGTCTTTTGTATAGGCGCAGATACACTAAGGATTACTTAATGTGTTCAGATATCGCAGACCCGGATGTATTGACGTAGTATTGCAAACTTTTCACTGGTTATGCCAATATTTTCATTCGTTCGCCGCTAGAAATATGAGCAAAACAAATATTCAAAATTATCGTTTATCTACTTAAATAAATACTTATTTCAATGTTTGTTTATTTTATGGATTATATCATTAAAAATTATAACATTAAAAAGAAACTATTCATTTTTCATTATTTTTAATGGCAAAAACTAAGGTAGATAAATTCAATATTTTTTGTAATTATTATAATTATGATATTAAAAAGTACTATTCCTATACAATTAAGTTTTTTAATGTTAAATTAATTCTTTTTAATTATATAGAAGCCCTTTGTATAATGGAGGGATGTAGAATCCCTTTCTGTAATGGAAGGGTATAGATGCCCACTGTGTAATGGAAGGGTATAGATGCCCATTGTGTAATGGAGGGATATAGAAGCATTTTGTGTAATGGAGGGATATAGAAGCATTTTGTGTAATGGAGGGATATAGAAGCATTTTGTGTAATGGAGGGATATAGAAGCATTTTGTGTAATGTAGTAATATAGTCCTTTGGGTGATGGGTGGATATAGATACCTTTTGTGCAGTGAAAGGTTAGCGATGCCCTTTACGTAATGGGAGGATATACATACCTTTTGTGTAGTGAAAGGTTAGAGATGACCTTTACGTAATTTTTTATAGATTTTGTAAGTCATTTGTTTTTACGATTTCGTCATGGGTTTGAAAGATTGACAATTTATAGAAAGTCAAAGGATGAATTATCAATCATAATACTTTTGTACATTAGGAATGTCCATGTTTGTCTTCTTGTTTTCATTCACTCGAGTTTATGTCTAAAAGATGAAGGAGGACTTCACTTTTCCGTGGATAATAAATTTGCTTCAGGTCGGTATTAGTCTAAAGTATTTTTCTTTTATTCGATCTACGGAGGAAAAACTATAAGTCCGTTTTCTAATAATGACCAAAAAAAAAGCATGTATTTTATTTGTTTTCAATCTCATCCGCATCATTTAATCAAATAGATGGACTATTATCTAATAAGATTATCAGTTCAAAAGTCAGTAAATAACTGTGACAGGCTACGGATATTGACCCAACTAAATATCTACATGTCGGTATGTGCGTGTATTAGTATATATAAGGATGTACAGCTCGCATCTAAATATTCCTGAGGGTAGCAAGCCAATCCCTGTTGCAGACGTGAGTACAGATGTATTTATGTTTCTTCATCACCCAAAGAACATCCCCGTTGTATATAATATAATTAAGCAGAGGGGTGTAACAGCAAAATTGTCCAATTGTTAGATTATGCTTTCAACCGTTGTATCTTAGAAATGATTAAAGATATCTTACTGGATTTCTCCGTGGTTTTTATAACATTATTGGACTCTACTTTGAACAATAACAATGTATTTAGCTCTAAGATGAAATGATGATCCTGCTTTCTGTTGTGATCTCCTGATCCAGGTTTTCTCTCTGTTGTTCTCTCTTTTTTAAACTTATTCACCGTCTCTTGATGATTCTTGAACAGACGGAAGATTTAGTATGAATGTTGGTACCATTACTGAAGGCCTGAATGATCCTTTTCCTCTCACCATTGCTCAGTTGGGGAGATATATTGTTTTCACACAAAACGATTTTAATTCTTTTTCTGTTTTCTTAATCTGTTTGATGGGATGGACAATCATCACATGGTGTTACACGATTTGGACAATTTTGCTTTTAAATCCAGTATATATATATATATATATAATAGGAAAGAACTGTATAGTATTTTTGTTTTTATTTTTAAAAAGCAGTAATTGATACATAAGTAGAGCCTAGATTATAATTATTAAAAAAAAAAAAAGAATGATCCATCGCGACAGAGAAATTACTGTGTTTTGAAACTGGTCAGCAGGATTTAAGTTTAATTCAATATTAAACCTTAAGCACTGGGTGGTAGTTTCATCCTCAAGCGTTTTTTTTGGAATATATAAAATTTCAGAAATTTAAACACAATGTATACTAGCATAAAAGTTATTTAACATTCATCAGCAACACTTGTATACCACTGAAATTTTACATGGAAAATGCGGTTTTAATAAGGAAAAATGAATATCATTTTCTCAAACGAAGATTTATTGGAAATAATATGCTCTAAACAAAAAACACACACAACCATTATTTATGAGGGAATTCTGGGAGTTTTAAATTGAGAGATTTCTACCGTACCCTGTATGTATGTATATATACGGTGCGATGAGTAAATTGTTGCTATTTTTAAAATTTCGCGTATATGCGTTGTTTTTATTTATTTTTTTTTATTTTATTAGACTGCACAGTATAGTAGGGTCAGTTGGGCACCGTCTGTGAAAAAAAGCGACATGACGCAATTCTCCCCGCCAGAAATTTGGAAACGGCATGCCGTGGTGCTTAGTAATCGCGCCGGAAGCTTCAATACGAGCATTTCAGAGTGTCAATCTGAGGACATCGAAAAGATTTGGAAAAAATTGGATGAGTCTAATTGGGATTAAGAAAGGAAAGATGCTTGATTACTAATGATGGCAACGTTATGCCTCCATTCATCTTCCCACAGGGCCTCAGACTCAACAAGGAGGCCTACATTAAGATCATCTGCTGAGAGGAGATAGTGTTGCAATTATGGGTCAAAAAGACCTGGCACCACACACATTTGCAGGAGAACCCCAGTCATGGCTGTCAGACAATTTCCGCAACCACATCACCCCCTGACATCGGGCTACCTAACTACCCAGACTGGAACCACTTAATTATTATGTGTTGAGCGCTGTTGAGCGAGAGACCAACAAACTTGTAACACCAAAGATGAAGCTAAGTATTTTGGCAGCATTCATCAACTTAAATAAGTAGACCTTCCAAAAGAGTTGCAGGAGATTCCGAAGTCGTCTGGAGGCCGTGGTTGAAGCCAATTGCGATTGTACTGAATAAATTTACTTTTTAGTATTTCAAGATAATTTTTTTTAATTTTGATAAATATATCTGTTAAAACGTGTTGTCAGTGTTATTTTCATATTTGCGTAATTTAGATGACAATTTATCCATCGCACCCTGTCGATATACATGTAGAAATGAGAGGATGTGGAAAAGGTTTTTTTAAAGTCAACGCGTTTAACCTCCGTCTACTCGACTGGCGTCTTGAATTTTTTTTTTGGGGGGTAATTTTAAAGTCTTTGGATTTGAAAACTTACTTATTATAAAACGCAGATTGAAATGTGTGTGTTGTACGTTTATATATTGGATCAGATTTCCTACATTTTCAACCGATTTCAACAAAACTTCACAGGACTGCGTAAAATCACCTTGTGGTGGTTCTGACAGCGCCAAAATTTGGAAAAAACACAATTGTTTTTGCATTGAAATCAATTTGAAAACACAATAAAACACGATTCTGTCACCAGAATGAAAGGGAAACAACTCATATCGAGTTATACTTATTATAAAACTCAGGTTGTTTGTGTAAATATTTTTCGTTTATATATGGGATGTGATTTGATCTTCTATCATTTTTCAACTGATTTCAACAAAACTTCACTTTTGGGGGGTTCAGGTGCTGTGTTTCTCATTGTCTTGCACACATTCAGAATGCTTTAAAAATTCCATTTACAAGACAATTGTTTATAATAAAATTCTATTCAATCGATAGACTCATAACGATTAAAAAACAATGTTTTTGTTTTAGTTTGAGTTTGGGTTTGACCAATTCGTAAAAAAAAAAAAAAAAAAAAAAAAAACTAATTAAGACATGCGTGTCCGTCAATATTAAAAAATAATCTTTGTCAATTTTTTTTTTCAGTCTTTAAATGGTCAATACTTGATCTATCTCTTATTATTTTACATAGATAGGCAAGATGGGCTCTTGTCTAGTCTGAAATGTATACTTAGACAAATTATTTCTGGTAATGTAGATTTCGTTTCTGTGAAATAAAAACCCTTTCTGATGACAGTGCTTCATCGGTGAAATATGTCAAAATTAAGTTTTCAGTGTGTGTGAATATATATTTTGTAATAACAACGAATACTTGTTGTCATTTTCGTAATGCTCGTTGGAGCAGAGACTTTGTAATCGCAGATACAACTATAGTAACGCTTTTGACAATATGAAATATATAGAAATTTTTAAATTACATCTAACTCACTCATGTCTTCTCTCCCCCCTCACTTCGTTAATTTACATATGTTTAATACGGTTTTGAAAAAAAATGTGTATTTTTTTTTTCATTTTTGTTTCAACCTTTGGAAGTAAAGTCTGATGATCCGCAGTCCTTTTAAAAGGACTGTGGGGAAATAATTTATTACATGGAACCTTAAAATTGGTCTGTTTTTATTTAAATTATTTGCTCTGGATTTACATTGAGCTCTCTGGATTTTATCCTCCTTGGGTTTACCCATACGGATTTAGTTTTTCAATAAACTATATATATATATATATATATATATATATATATATATATATATATATATATATATATATATATTATGTTTCAACATATGATACAAAGGTTAGAAAACTGAAAAAATTTTATTAGTTTCTTATATATATATAAGCAAATATATGGATATAGATCCGACAGTATGAAGAAAAATATACGGAAAAACAAACAAAAATCCTAATATGCAATTATATCATTTTAATTAAATATAATGTCAACATCGGACGTTTTATCTGTTTTGATTAGTCTTACTCTTATGTCCATCATCTTTTTCATGTTGAATTAAATATAGTCTAATGTTAATTATGTTTTATGAATATGTCCTGAAGATGGTCTATTAAAATGAAACGTCCGACATTGACATTATATTATATTAAAACAGCATAATTGCATATTAGATTTTTTTTGTTTTTTTTATATTTTTCTTATATATATATATATTATATGTGAATAAATTAATAAAAGATCATTTCATTTGTTTGATTCATTTTAAAGAAACATATTTTTAAATGTCTTTTGCGTTCAATGATAATATAATGCTTTGTTAATGAATAAATAATTTAATTTTTGACGATTATCATAATAAAAATATTTGTCAGTGATGCCAAAATAAAACAAAAACAATCAGAATACTCGAAGCTGTTGTTATAGAAACGAAACAAACTGAATAAAATGTCCTGAGCAAGGAATTGTTATTTTAAAATATAAAAAATATTTATATATATAAAATATTTAATATACACATTTATGGGACTTTCAAACTTGATGAAACTGATGTAAAACTTAATCACACACACACAAACAATATATATATATATATATATATATACAAAATTTCATATATAAAATGAATGTGTATTATATATATATATATATACACAAATACACACAATTTTTTTAAATATTTATATAATATATATATATATATATATATATATATATATATATATATATATATATATAGGATATGTTAAAAAAAAGTAGACTTACATTTTTAGGTAGGCGCTTTATATATTTTTTAAATTTTATTAGATTTACATTTATTTGTTAAATCATATTTATTTCAATTTCAACTTATTAAACATTTGTTTAATGTGCTGATTTTAATTTTTTTTAGCACAATTTAATCTCTTAAGTGCTCAAAATGTCCTCCTTCAACATTGCAACATTCCCTAAATTCCAGAAAAATATGACATACAACACAACATTTGATGATGCATCAATTTAATAAATACTTCTGAGATAAACTCTTTTAATTCGTCCACTAAATTAATGGGGATTTTTCTTCCTAACAAATTGTTCTTTACTATACAAATTGTGTCCAGAAATAAATTAAGTTATACGGAACACAAGAAAAATTAAATAAAATATTTTCAGTAGTTAAAAAATCGTCTTTAACAAAAGATATATATATAAATGTGTGTGTGTGTTATTTAAATTATTCGGACTATTGTCCTCATCTTTGTCGCCATTTTTTATTACAACGTTTCGGCCGTTGTACGCTCCGGCCTTCTTCAGGTGGTTAGAATGTCGAACTTAACCCCTTTAAATAATTCACTGAGGTAGACTGTTCTATTTTCAAATGCCATGTTTAATGGATGTCAGTTATATCCTGTTAATAAATAATATTTTTTTTTCCAATTTTTAACCGGGTATTGAACTCTTTTGGGTCCTGTCACTAGATAAACCAACGCCTTTATCCACAGTGTCCTCAAGGACACACACACACACACACACACATATATATATATATATATATAGTAATGTGATGATATAAATATGGTAATCCGTATGAAATTTCCAGGAGGATATAGATCCAGTGAGAGCTCTGTCAAAAATTATTATTTAAAGAATATCAAACACTTAAAATTCCATAGGTGATAATATTTGTTTGATATTCTTTAAACTATTTACCTTATTCGGACTAGACATATATTGATATTCTTGATTTTTATATATATATATATATATATATATAATCTCAAAATAATGTATATATATTTTGAAGATTTGTCAAAGTAATTCCAGCAACTAGAACTAATTACATCTAATTGAAATATTGTATATGAAGAGAGATTTATAAATGCATGCTCTTAAGTTTTTGTCATCGCATGTTTTTAAATTGATGTCCGTTATGATCCAAACATTTCTGACAACACGGCGTAAAGTAATAGCAGGCAGTTGTCGTTAGGTTTCTTGGACTTCTGTGAGAACTTTCCCTCGTCTTTTCTTGTTCCACAGAGCGTGGTTGATATCTCTGGTCTTCC
The DNA here is from genome assembly GCA_903632075.3 of Acanthosepion pharaonis. Lineage (NCBI taxonomy): Eukaryota > Metazoa > Mollusca > Cephalopoda > Sepiida > Sepiidae > Acanthosepion > Acanthosepion pharaonis. Next base: position 101,256 of record CAHIKZ030002939.1, read on the forward strand.
AGAATTGCTCTTGTATACATCGTGTATGGTACTATAAGCTTCAAACTCATTTCAATTTCGTTAAATTGCCAACCACGTGGGTGGATCTGAATGGAACTTTCTTCGATACCGCCTTCAATTGCATTTTCCTACTTCCACTAGAATTTCAAGATGAACTTTCTTTGTTCAAAGCTGAACCCGGATGACATTTGTAACTCCAAAGTGAAAATCTGAAAAGAAAGCAAGTTGACTTTAGCTATACACGGTAAAAGTGTGTATACATTTTTTGAGAAATCCTACATATATATATATATATATATATATATATATAATAAAAAGGCTTAAACACTAATATTCCATGGTCATAATTTATTCCATTGGAATCGTAAATACGACCCAATACACCAGACCTACAAATTCAAAAAGAAAACAGAAAAAACAACTCCGGGAATAAAAAATAAAATTTAGTGAAAGTGTATGAGAGTGTGGGACGAATGTTAGAGTAAATGAAAGTTATAGAGAGAGGTAACAGACGAGAGAAGAACAGAAAGGTCTAAAGATGAAGGGGGGATTAAAATTTAACAGAAGTTTTTTATCATTGGGATATCAAAGACGGTTTAAGTGAGAGAAATATGAGTTATATATACATATATATATATATATATATATATATATAATTTAAAAACATTTAGGAAAATCAATAAATGACAAAGCGGAAAATAATTATTTTTTGACCCGCTTTGTCATTTAGAACTTCACCGGGCGAATGTAATGTTTAGGTTGATGTGATTGCACATGCCCAAGAAGGAGAGTGGATGCTGAAATTTTAAACTTAAAAATTTAACTTTTTTTTCAAATATGTCTTTGGGTATATAGTCTCGCCTGTTTCATTTAATTTCTTTTCCTTTCATTGTGTAAACCTCTGTTGAGTGATTTGTAACACATTATTTATCATCTCTCAGTTGCATCTCTGCCTTTGGGCAGAGGCACTCAGGGGCGACTCCGTCAAAGGACAGTGTCACAACTGAGAAAAATTATACTGAGAGGTGCCCAGCCCTGGGGAACAGCTGCACAAGGCCGCGCCTTCTCATTGAACCAGAGAGCGGGATCGGTGCTCGCACCGAGACCAGCACAACCGACGGTTGCGGGGGCTGCGGCCAATTTTTGTTCCTTGCCCGGGTGTACGCGCTCGGGCTCCCCACATTAAATCGAACTTGTGTCACAACTCGTCTTAGTGGGCAGACAGAGTAAATACCTGGTTTCTTTTTTTTTTTTTTTTCTTCAGCGATTTTGTTAAGTATCCCATATTGCGATAATGGATCTGCCAAGAAGATGTAGTGATTAAAGCACTTTCTATAGACTTTCGTCTTATTAAATTGCTTTCTATTTTAATTAAAGTAGCATTATTTAAATCAAAATTATTTTCAGACTAATTACGCTGAGCAATATTACATATGATAGTAAATCCTTCATGTTTATTCTTATTAATATTTTGTTTTGTATTAAGCATTTTATCATTTTCCATTCTGGGTAAGACGATAAACTACATGCGCGTCCTGGGTAAAACGATAAACTACGTCCAACATCAAGCCCTCTGTTAAGGAGGTTTTAAGGAACGTGGAACCACCTCTTAATTGCTGGTGTTCCCAGGTCCACCCTGGCCTGGGGTGGTAGCACCTGTTAGGGTTCCAGCTATGGGCAAATAGTTAAAACTAAAACTGGGGTTAAAACACCATGAAAATGTAGAAATCAGTTTCAATACCAGAAATACATTTGTGTAAAAACTTATCAGAAATTCATTATTACCAGCAATACTTTTTTGAAAAAAAATATTATCAGATAAACCTTTTTTGAAAAAAGTATTAGCAGCAATAGATTTTTGAAGGAAAAATATTACTAGAAATAGATATTTGGAAAAAATATTACAAGCAATAAAAAATTTTCTCCGCATTAAATAACCCATTGAGGTTGATATGCTGTAAACTAAACCAAACCTTTTATCATTTTAGAAGTAGTGATAGAGTTGTTGAGTAGATTAATATATTTTGATTTGCTGAGTTTGTCAAAAGGGTTCTGTTTTGAAATATCCTAATTATTTCAAGTTGAACGCGAAGCAAATGGCTCGGAAAATGTTTAATAGTAAACCATTCCCACAAACCCAACGAATCAAAATATTGTCCTACCCACCAACACTATCAAAACGACAACTGAAATGAATTTAGTTAAATTTAACATAAAATGTGTTAAACCTACTTCTAAAACAATAAGAGATTTAGGGAGGATTTTAATCTTTAAAAAAAATGGTTTACTTGCTTTTAATTGTTATATTCCTGTGTTACCAATTTATAGTAATACATACTTTATGTTGTCTCTCTTTTTTTCTTATGGATGTCATTTTTATTTGTTTGCTTTTATTCTTCACATATATAGGATAACGATATATAATTTTTTATATATATATCAAGAACAATGTTGGAGGAAAGATGTAAGACAAAGTGAAAAAAAAACCTTTTTATGAGACGCGTCTTTTCGCTTAGGACTGCATTCGTCTAAATAATCTATTCCCATCATAACAACAAAATAAAACCCGGAATTATCGTCGGGCTCTACTTCAGAGCACTTTTACACGAAGACGAGAAATATATTGAATGTACTTTCAAGACCCTCCAATACATTAACACTTTCATTATCAATGCGATACAAAAGGTTCATCCGTGTCCTGGGTATGACGACAAACTACATCCAACAGCAAGGCCTCTGATCAGGAGGCTTTGAAGAGCGTGGCACCACGTTTTAATTGCTGGTGTTCCCAGATCCACCCTGACCCGGGGTGGTAGCAACTGTTAGGGTCCAAGCTATGGGCAAATAGCCCCAAAACTGGGGTTAAAACGCTATGAAAAAGTAAAAATAGGTTTTAATTCCAGAAATACTTTGTAAAAAATTATTACGAGCAATACATTATTACCAGCGATACATTTTTGAAAAAAATATTACCCACTATAAAAATGTTGTCGGCATTGAGGTTGATATGCCGTAAAACAAACCAAATCAAAATGTTCGTAAAAGATTCCAAAATAGAAAAGCAGCCCCTACTGACAAACCCAACGAATCAAAAAACATTGTTCTACCCACTAACTCTATCACAACCACAGTCGAAAAGAATATATCTGAACTCATCATAAAATTTGTCACAACTACATGTAAAAGAATAAAATTCTTAATCTATCCAAAGCAAAACAACGATAGAAAACTTGGAGGAATTTACTCAATTACCTGCATGGATTGCCAGAAAGAATATATTGGAGAAACATCAAGAAGACTATATGAATACAAAGGAAACATTTAAAAAAGCAACTCACAAAACGCCTTGGTTGTTTACCGTAACTAGTCTAACCACAATTTTGACTTAAAAATGCTACTCTAATTAAAAGAGAAAATTAGTCACTAAGACGAAGTTGTTTAGAAAGTATTTTAATTGCTTGTTCATCCACAGAACATTTGCGTCCAGGTTCTTACGTTTCACTGTTCTTTGCAGATCTTCTATTATCACAATGTGGGATGTTTAATAACAAAGACGATGGACTAATTACATTGTACACACACACATATATCAAAATAAAAAGAAAAAAAAATAATTTTAATTTTGCAATACCGTATATAGTTTAATAATAAATATAGTATTTTAGATCTTTATAAATAAAAATATAAATATAAAACAATATGATTTAATTATATTTTGAAAGGCTCTTCAAGAAAATCTCAATGTATTATATAAAATAATAAAAAAAAGTCAATTGTATTGTGTATCTGTAAAAAAAACCAGTGATGACACGTTCTCGTATAAGGAAGCCAGTATCAACAGACAAATTATAAACCCACACCTAACCTTTAACTGATATTTACTTTGCTACCTTAAATTATACTTGTATACTGATTCGTCAAAAAAAAAAAAACAACACCCGCCTCTTAAAAATGTTGTTATCTCATTTACCCACTAACTTAAACTACATAATGCTAGTTAGTATATAAAAAGGGTAAGTCATTATTCGAAAGTTATTGAACGTCGCTTGAAAATGAAACAAGAACTTTAAATTTTAAGTTAAATTTTAAATTTAGGTTTTGGTTTCGAAACATGGTAGTTGCGATGAATACATATTTTTAAATAATAATTCTAATATATAAAATAGCTGGCCACTCGCATTCGAGGATACCCGTCTACTAGGGAGGCAATCCCAATTGCAGACGCTTGCTCAGACACATTTGTTTTTGTCCAACACCCACAGAGCTCAACTTTGGTTTATACTGCAACTATGCTCAGCAGACCTTAGTTACAGTTTCTGGGAGAGAGCGTGTTATGTAGCGTGATCAACAATCTGAACAAGGCCAGCACACTCAAGCCCTCGGTCACGATGACTTGTGACTTCGTGCTAGCACAGCCATCGATGGCCTCTAAGGGTTCTGTCAACCAAATTTCTCTCGCAAGGTTTGGGTTGACCCTTGGTATGGTTTCCAGGCACTTGCCAAAGGTGCCGCACGCCAGGATACCCCTCCAGACTGATAATATCAAGAAGTAACCTTCCTGACAAATTAACTATGATGAGATTCGAATCCGAGTTTTCTGGTCAGAAAGCGAGCAACTCGGCCACCTGTGTGTGTGTGTGTGTGTGTGTGTGTGTGTGAGAGCATATAAGAGGGAGAGTTTAATAACGATCGCTCGTAATTATACGACATCATTTAAAAGTGTCGTCAAACAATAAAGTTACTCAAATTCTAACATGAACTGCTGAAAAAAGGGAGGTAATTCGACAATGTGACCGTATCCAGCAGTTTCGCTGCTGAAATGTTCTTCCCAGGATATCTGTCGTGTCAACATAGCAACTCCATAAAGAAAAGGGAGAAGAAGAAAAAAAACTGTTATTAATGTAAATCTTCCCCTTCAGTTCTTCCGTCTTGGAAATTGGCGAAACGAAATAAATGGTAATGATTACCTCTTGCCATTGTTTTTAGTTGTTTAGGCTTTGGGCAGCAATTCGATTCTTTCATTTTGTCTGTAAGGAGATTCTATTTTCGTACTTCTTTTCTTTCTTTTCTTTATTTGTCCATTGCTTTCTTTAAATACATTTCTTCGCTGTTGGCAGAAGAGATGATAATCGAGAAATAATACGTTGCGTAAAACGGTAGAAGATGACGGAGTGTGCAGAGATAACCCATCTGCTTAATATATAGTGCCTTTGAGATAGAAAACATAATCATATAGGATTACATAAGGGCGTATAATCATTTATATATGGTTGTTTATATAGATAGATATTGACAGCTACATGGGTGGACGTAGAAATCAACACTGCATGATGACTGTCAGTTTAATATCCTGGTTTTTTTTTTGGGGGGGGGTATTAACAAATACAGGATGCATGGTGGAGTAATGGATAGCGGCTCGGATTGAGGAATCTGAGAGCTGAGTTCGAATTCCACTCAAATCCATTACATTCACTTACGTACTAATATCCTTGGGAAATGTATGAACCCTCTTCTAAGCTATGAGTAAATAGGACAGACAGGGTTCTATAGCCTTAGATGGCAATTGGTCTACCGCAGAAAGAAATGGCAACCTACTACAGGGAAAAAAATCTGCCTTGTCAGTCATGTATTGAAAGATACATGATCGCCTAAGCGTGTATCACATATGGCACATAACTGACTGACTATTTAGTATCTTCAATACTAAGTAGAATTCTCTACTAATATACTAAATAGTGATTTCTACTAACACTTATGTCAACAGTTGCATTATAAAATAATAATTTTGCCACCCGGGGAATGGATTTTAAAATGTTTAAAAATTAATATTTTTGTCCTTCCGTTTTATCAAGTTTTATGGTCCTAACAGATATGTTCTGAAATGTGAAACTGACAGTCACCATACAGTGTTGATTTCTATACCAACAGTCTGTATCTATAAAAGCTCTCACTTCGATACGGAGTCGATCGTGGTCGGAATCATCAAGCAAATGCGAACGGGCTTTTCCTTAGCAGAATAGTAGGTGCATCACCGTGGCTACATACAGTTTTGAATTAAGAGTTTCCCTTCTAGACCGATTTCCACTCAAAGCTATATGATTCAATCTGTCCTACTATTTACCCATACCTGGGGGAGAAGAGTTGGATTCATACCTTTCCCAAGTAAATAAATGTAATGAACACGACTGGAATTCGAACTCGGCTCGCCGATTCCTCAATCCGAGCCGCAAGGCATTACTCTACCGTGAAGACTCCTCTCGACACTGCTACTTAATGAATCCGTCGTTAGCATCGGTAACTGCTTCAATACGAGGTCTGAAGCGTTGGCATGTCCGAATTGAATTATCTTTGTCTATTCTGGATATTGTGCAAGTTGCGGCGCACTCTAGAGATGTTATAGTGTTATGACTCCTTGATTAAATTTCCCCTAGACTACGGTCCATACGCAGCATACTATCGGATTCAGGTCTGGGTTGCGAGGTGGTCATATGTTTGGGGTGATGTGATCGTGGCGATTGTAACTCATCTATTCCTGTGTCATGTTGGTCTTATGTGACGACACAGTCTGCCTTTGCTCACTCTCTCTATCCAAAACCTCGTAACCGTCTCCAACACATCCTTATCATCAGCAGCATCTATATTTTTATTATTAATCAACATTCTCTCCATATATTGCGAATAAAAGGTACATATTTATTAATCATTTTACTCCAAGCAAGACTTCAGACACTTTCTCACGGGCGTGACATGGCTTCTCTCTGTCTTTTCTACGAATATTTTCATGTCTTCTGCTCTGACAATTTTTTTTCCACTGATGTCCCGACTACATGAATTTAAGCGTAGTACTAAATTGGCATTTAGGTCCCATCGTTTTACTGTTGAAATAGACGCAACTGTCACTTCTACCCCAATAATTTCTTTTCTCACACTTCCCACCCGTGGAACTCCCTTCCATTTAATTGCTTTCCTGATAACTACAATCTTCAACAATTTAAATGCAACGTCAATCACCATCTTCTGTCTTCTTGAATCTCTTTCATCTTTTGTCCTTTCCCCAATCCTCTCTATTCTCAATTTTCTCTTAACTCCCACTAACTCTCTGCGTGCTAATGGTATTCCCGCTTGCTTGGGATGAATGATTACAAAAAAAAATAATAATAACAAAGCTACTAACACGCAGGGGGTGGTTATTAAGTGTGAAAGAATATAAGAAAAATATTATTAAGGAACGAAAACAATAAAAGAACAGGAATTTAAAAGATAACGATTGACATTGAATTTAAGTTTTCGAAGTTCAGACTTGACTAGAAACCAAGAAACCGAAGAGAGTTCCACAGTACGAAAAAAAAGAACACTGAAAAAAAAAGACACCATATAATGTCCATGCATTCTGTTTATTTTTATGAATTATTTAAAAGAAAACATCGATTACTCTCTTTCAACACGAACCATGATTTATATTTGGAACAAGCGAAAGACGCCAGATCTGACCAGGGCCGTTCATTGCAGCAAACTTTTCCGCCGCCGCCTATGCATGGCGACCATCCGGCCATCCAATGACATTAAATCTTTAAACGTCAGGAGATGAAAACGTCAAAAGATAGTGTTAATCATAGCTATCTTGGCGGAAAATCAGAAAGAAAAAAAATTGCTGGAATTTTATGGAAAATAGCTTACGATCACGCACGAATCGTTGTAATTTCATTGTCTTCTATTTGGAAAGCTGTAGACGAGACTTCTTTTTACGAACTTATATTATCAGCCGAAAATGAAGGACTGTTGCCATATATGGGCGGGAGCTGTACAGTCTTCACTTTTCCACTCTCATCCTTGTAGGTGACGAATTATTTTCCACCCTGCAAACTTTTTTTTTTAACCACAGACGAGACGTCGCAAACTTCTCACTGATTCATCGCTATTCCCATGGAGAGTTTTCAGATGAACTACTCTCCTCGGGTCTATTAGTCCTGACCCCCACGTTTAGGATGCATCATGCGATGCACATTGGGATGAATCCCTCTCATTACCTTCATACCCCTCGGGTATGGTTTAATTTCCACTCGTGCAGCTTCTTCCTGTGATCAACTGCTCTGTGGAAACGACTCCCAAGACGATGTTTTACTGATCACTACAAACCTGTTCAAGTCCAGTGTTAACCGTTATCTTCCCCACATATCCGCATAAAATGTGCCTCTTACTTTGTAAACCTCTACCTCGAGTGGCTGCCGGGCTTTGTACAGAGCGAACCTTACTGTTAAAAAATGCAGAGCTTAAGTCGTAATTTTTTTAACAGAGAACGGAGGGATATCGAATAATGTCTTCCAAAAGCTAAGCAAATTATTAAGAAACAGGAAAACTTCGTTAAAAACAAAAGAAAAAGTTACAAAACTGTTACGTAATATCTGGCCATCGATATAGACGAAGAAGAGACTTGAAGCAAGAAAAATGCGGCTCCATAGAAGTTCTCCATCTATAAAAGGCAGGATGTGTGTGTGTGTGTGTGTGTAAAGAATGCACGGCCGCAATTTTCGACGGATTTGCACCAAAATTTACATGCACATACTTCAAGTTAACGGGAAGGCCAAGATCGACTTTGCATTTACCAACTTCCATCAATAGTGGAAATAATCGATTTTTCATGCTTCTACGGCAATTTTCATGTAGTGTGCGGCCATATTGTACTGGCCAGAGTGAGAGCCTATAGCTGGCTGCCACGAAAAGGCAGGAAGATTATATTGGCCAGCGTGAGAACCAACAGCTGATTGACACGAATGTTAACTCGCATGTTAGCATGCAAAAAAAAAAAATCGATAGCTGCATTCGTCACAAGTGGGAAAAATTTAAATCTGCATGGCACTTTACTCCAATTGGATCATTCGCTTGCTTAAACTCAACGTTGATTCTGATTCCGCAGAACTGGGTAGGGTGCGAAAAAGTATTTATTGTTAACATTCTTTTTTCATTCGGTTTTTCCAGTTACGAGTCCTTTTTTTTTTTTTTAAAGCTGATCGTTTTGTGTTCATTTTGTTTAGTTCTTTTTTCGTAACAGATTTAATGTTTAGTATAGAGCTTAGAAAAAATTCGCAGTGTGAGATAGGCAAGAAGTAAGGCATGTAGTAACATAAGCACGGCAAAGGGCACTCCTTTAAAGGCAAGGAAGGGCAAAAATATTTTAAGTCAAGTGATAGCGATTGCTGTATGAGTCGTACGATTTTTGAATCAAGCACGGGCAACGCCGGGCCATGCTGCTAGTTGTTAATAAAAACACCGTGGACTGAACATGTGAAAAACGATGATGAAGTTATAGAGAAAATAGAAACAAAAAAAGGACACTTATACTTAAATCAGAAGAAAATACTTGATATTTCTAGATCATGTAATGAGGAAAGAGGGCACGGAAAGTTTGATACTCACAGGACAAACTGAAGGCAAAAAAAGATAGAGGAAAACAACGCATAACCTACCTAGTGAGCTTGAGTAAATGGATGGCAGAACAGGGTTTAGGAGTGATAACGAAAAGACTAAGGGCAACAGGAAATTGTGGAGAGACATGATTGTCGACGTTCTGAAGGGATACGGCACAAAGAGGAAGAAGTAGTCGTCTTAGAAAAAAAAAAGTATTTTCAAAATCGAGTAACGTATTTAAAATAACCAGGTTCCCCATGATAGTCGGCTTTTCCCGTGTCATTTTACATGATGTTGCCGTTGAGGGTGGTTCGATATGCAAGTCTTGCTTAATTAGTTTGACCTTGTGACGTTTTCATAGCACGTTGTAGTAATCGCAATGGTCTGAGAAGGTCGCCTCTACTTACAACTGGTTGATGTTTATACTGATCTCTTTTGTGGTGTTTGATTGTTGCTGACGGCAAGAGTGGGTAGAGAAGAGCAGCACATAACCTACCTAAACCATTGCTGCAAATCGGCCTTCCTAGAGTAAAACCATCCGAGCCAGGATCGAAACTTTCGTGTTCAACCGTCAACATGAAGAGGATCTGTGACGTGTCGTCAGCAGGGCCCGATTCACCTAGCTGCGTCTACTACCCACACTCCGCTGTGGCTCCTGCTCATGACTCTTCAGGGGTAGGTTGGGCCATCAAAACCAACAGAGGGGAGAAAAGGAATTAGGAGAGAGGATGACGATTCCATTGCGAGCAAGTGCCGACTATCACTATTTCAGAGTTCTTTCCACTGAGTCAAGATGAAGTGAGTTATTCACCTCACATGAACCGGATGTGAAACATTAGTGATTTTTATTAAAGTGTGTGCGCCCATCTCCTCATTGTAAAACGAGGATATGCTCTGCGGCTAGTTAATACAGGAAAACAGGAATATAGACGTGGGATCAGGTGTGACTTCTTTTATTGCGGGCGCACACAGTATGTAATTCCTAATGCTGTCTCTTTCTTGGTTGATTTTGTCGTCATCCACTTCCGGGTCTCTTTCCGTTCTGAGGTGTATCCTTTAACAGTTTTTTTTTTATATATACCATACCTATGAACATTAATGTGTATGTCCCAATCCTCATAAATACGTTGGACACTACTTTAAGTGGGGGTAATATGCTGTCTAAGTAGTCCACCGCTAGCAGTGGTTTACCTACTTCACGCCGCTGGCGAGTATTGTATTTTGTTGATGTTATAAAGATTACCATTTCATTTCCAACCTCTGTGTTGGCTGTTCCTCATTCAGTAACCTTTTCTAGATTACAACAGTTTCTGTTTGGCCATTTTCTTTGCTACAATAATGTTAGGGAAGCAAGGACAAAGAGAAAATATATATTTTGTGTAACCATTTTGAATATGTGGTTTTTGTATTTTTTTATATGTAAGATTTTATCCTGTATTAACTACAGTGCTTTGGTGTCATTCTATTAATGGAAATAAATCGAAACATCTACTGTATCGCAGATTTTAGAAGTACATAAACTGATTAGAAATAAGGTGTGAAATACCTACTTCAATCTATTCCCAGCATTATGCTAAAGATGCTATTTTTTTTCAGATATCGAATTAATCCGATCTGCTATCTTTCCTTCTGGAATATATAACCAGGTTAAATAAGACACGTAAAGCAAAACCTTTTTCAATCCAGAATAAACCTGAATACTTTCAATCAGATTTATGGCAGCTGACAAACTTGTCAACAAGAATTGCTTCATACTTTTTAGGGCAAAAATGCATTTGTCCTATAAATATCAGTGAATGTCAGAAGCAGTCTTTATCGTAGTTTGGTTAACTATTTAATTTTCAAGTTTCCTAAGAGATTGATTCTTTTATACTGTTTATCAACCCTTTTTAGGTTACTTAAAACCAGGAAATATTTTTATATTCTCATTTCTTTTAGATAATAATGATTTCGTGATACAGTTCTTAATAATTAATCCATAACCTGAGGGGAAAAGAGGTGGATTCAGACTTTTCCCAAGTGCATTTGCGCATAAGGAAATATAACGAACCCAAATGGAATTAAAACTGTGGTCCATTATCCATTACACCAACGGCACATTTAAGTTTACAGCACCTGATCTTTCCAAGTGGTCATCCATATAGGTATTGACCAGTCTTGACTTTGCTTAACTTCGGTGATCGTACGGGAACCTTTGGGCTACAGGACTCAACATGCTACCTCCACGGAGTCAAATCACCTACATTTCCTCAGTTGTCGAACTGTAAGGAAAAAATTCCACTCAGACAATTTCCTCCCCCTGCCGTCAAGAACAATACAATCTTAGCCTCTTCTCGTCAAAGGTCAGTCGTTATCTATCCTACTTATTCTCATGTACTTCGCTTCCCACTACTGCTTACATATCGCACACTTCATTCAGTAAAACTCTACATTGAGTGGCGCCTGAGCCCAGTATTTATGAATTTTCGTAATAAATAAAATGCGGGTCAAAGATGATTCTTAGCTAGGCAGTCTCTAATCGTCTACGTTTAAAAAAATAAACATTCTGAAATGCCTGTCTCATTCGAGGTATGGCTTGAATTAAAATTAAAGAATCGGGCCTTTTATTAAACATAAAGTAAATAATAATTTTTTTTTCAAATCAGATTAATTCTGCTTTAAATCAGCTAATATTCTTCAAGTAAAGTTTCAGAAAAGTATATTTTATTTTTGTAAGATTTTTAAAACAGAGTTTGACTTGTGTTTACAAAGAACTCAAAATGGACGACTTTGACGATGTTAATGAAAAAAAAATGAAAATCGATTCCCATCAACGTAATATCTGTTTGAAATACACCAGAGTATTTTGCTTAATGGAAATAGTAAATGTAATCCTTTAGCTTTTAATTCAAGCTAAAATGAAAGCTTCAAAATAGCTTTTTCATTTTTAAAAATTAATTTAAACCTTGGGTATCGTGATTTTAGTGGAGGTACTTATTTTAAATTATATTCACACAAAAATAAACTGTATATCAGTAAACTGTTTATACTGTATCAGTAAGTATTTTATGCTTCATTGTTTAATTGAGCTGAGGTCGCAAAAGACTTGTAATAATTTTTACTGTCGGCGAGAAAAGAAAAAAGAAATTAAGAAAGAAAAAGAAACTGGAAGAAAAGCAGTGCTTACTAATAAAGAGAATCTTAGCGTTTTATTTATTCCGACAGTATGACACGGGAGAGTGTTGTGGGGAGGGCATCTGTCGGAGACAGTAACGATCCGGCTGCGATGTGGCCGGACAGAAGTGGTAATGCTCTAAACTGGGCGGCAGGTGACACTAAATTCAATTTACGATCGCTGTCTGTCGTCATTTTAAACAAACGACGTCGCACTAGAAGTGCGTGTTTCCGCTACTATAGGCAATAAGCGTTGCTGTCTTCGATGAAAACCACCGACAAATAAACACGCCTAGCGGGACAGAAAGAGACAGCATAGTGGGAGGTTTTCGAGTCGAGTTGGAAAATCGATAAAACCTAAAACAATACACAGAAACTCTAGTGTCTGTGTATATATATATATATATATATTCTCTCTCTCTCTCTCTCTCTCTCTCTCTCTCTCTCACACACACACACACATATATGTATATACTAACACACACACACACACATATATATATATATATATATATACACACACACAGACATATATATATATTGTTCTACTTAGCGTATTGAGAACTCTTCATTTTATCATAGAAAATTTAAGATTTTTTAATTTTTTTTCTCTCTGTTTGAATGTTTCTAGTCCTTCCCCTTTCTTTTTTTTTCTTGGGATACCAACTTCTTTTGATATACTTGTTAATTGTGCCATCCGATTATTTTTTTACCAACCTACTATTATTATTCTTTTTATAGATACAAATTAAGTAAATGCTCTGTTTATAATTAACAGTATCAGTAACATTTACCGGCCTGAATGTCCGAGAAATCGAACCTGTATCCTATACGGAACCGTCATACTGCCTGAAGTGCCTTAACCGATTGAGCCACAGAGGATCGTTCGATTAGCAAGGTCGATTTTACTGCTTTTAAACTACAATCTTCCATGAATCTCTCACGTATATTCATATCTGCTCAAAGCGTATCCAAATGTAAACAAATGGCGTCACACATTATGAAATGGACAAAGTTCGACAATTATTTTAAGACATTTTTATGTTTATACATTCTTTTTATAGATACAAATATTAAAGTAAATGCTCTGTTTATAATAAACATTCATTATAATAGACATTCAGGCCGATAAATGTTATTAATACTGTTTATTACAAACAGAACATTTACTTACATGTTTGTATCTATAAATAGAATGTATAAACATAAAAATGTCTTAAAATGATTGTCGGATTTTGTCCATCTCATATATATATATATATATATATATATATATATAGAGAGAGAGAGAGAGAGGTTTTTTTTTAAATAATTTAGACATATCATGTCGATTAGTTTTTGTTGTGATCCTTTCAAGTACGTGAGTTATATACAATCAAATCCGTAAGTGTTCAGGATAAGCCAAGTAGATAGATCCATAAAGAGATAAATATATATATATATATATATATATATATATATATATATATAGTGAGAGAGAGAGAATGAGAGCAATAAGATATACATCAAAAAGGGAAAAACTTAACACACCATCCAGTGACCAGACCCAAAGAGTGGTAAGTTCAATACCAGGCCACAGCAGTAGTGAAGCAAACTTGAAGAGTTGAGTTAAAATGAAATAACTTAAATATCCGGGAGAGACATAGCACGTGCAACTAGAAATAAAGGGTTCAGTTCGAAATTCCAATCCCCTGAAGATGGCTGGGGCTTACAACAGCCGAAACGTTGAAAATATGGCAGTGAAGATGAGGATAACAATTCGAATAATGTAAATAATTAAAATTTATTTTAAAATTAAATCACAAGAGAAAAGGAAGTAAATGTCTAAACAACTTAACCTAGAAAAATTTGCATTATTGGAGAGAAGTGAGAGAAAGAAAAAAGAGAAGCAAGATGTCAGCACAATTTGCAAGGATAGATTGGGGAAGTACAAGTGACAGCTAGTGAAATACAATTATATTAAATCAAATTTTATATCGTCATTATCTAATCTACATCAATATAATAACAATCATCATCATCATATATACAAAAACAGTGATTATTTTATTATTATATAAAAAGCCTTAAATTCATTATATCTAATTCATCCTCATAATTATAAAATGTTTATATATATGGGATATGCATATAAAAGCATACACAATTATACACATTCCACACACGTAAACACATATATGCTGTCTATATTATATGAGATGTGGTATTATGTACACTATTTACATTGTTCAAACTATTGTCCCCATCTTTGTCGCCATATTTATTACAACGTTTCGACCGTTGTACGCTCCTAGTACGCTGCCTTAACAGAATATTGAACTCATACTCTTTGGGTCCTGTCACTAGATCTAACTAACGCCTTTATCCACTGTCCCACGAGCCCTTGAGGACAACTGTGTATGAATTTCTGGGTATTATAAACCTAATGTCTTCAGCTACCATTTTTTACCAGTGCTCAAATTGCAACTTTTGCTGTTATCATTTCATGTTTTTTACCAGAGCTCATATTGCAATTTTTGTTGTTATTATCGCTTTTCTCTAGCACTCCTTATTACTGGTTCCCATATTGTATTCATTTCTATGCTTGGTTGGCTCAGGAGATTTTTCTGGCCTAGCATATGTGCTAATTCCTTAAGTTTACGAATTTTCCAATGGTGTTCTGGTGTTCTTTGTCTATGATTTCAACCTGATCCCACAGAGGGCGGTGATTTCCCTTTTCTCTCTATATGTGGTCAGCCACGCCTGATTTTTCTACTACCCCTCGTGTTACAGCTTTCTGGTGTTGTTGAAGCCTTACCTTGAGGGGGTGGCCTGTCTCCACCTTATATTTATTTCCGTAGCTGCACGGTACAGCGTACACACAGTCTTTAGTAATGTTCTCTTCTGTGGGGGGGGTCTTATTCGGGAGAGATATCTGCGAAGTGTTGTCCAGCTTTTGATGGTTGTCCTGATATTATATCGACTGCAGATCCTTTGTATTTTCTCTGATAAGCCCTTCACATAAGGAAGGCAGACTGTTTTCTGAGTGTTGTTGTCCTCCTCTTGTACCCGCCTATCCCAGATTTTGGAGGCTGCTGTCATGTACCCAGGGTAGTTGTTACGTTGTAGGGTCTCAACTTCGCCACAACCATCAGGCGAGTGCCGTACTTAGACATCATTGCCAGAGCCGAGGAGATGGCCTTGAACTTCCCTCAGGCTCAGGTGGATGAAATGAGATGAAAGGTGAAACAGACCTTGGAGAAGGCCAAGCCGCCCAGGTCAAACATCACGAAACTGGAGAGGCTGGCGATCGGATTCCTACAGTAGAACGAAAACATCAACATACTACTGGCTGACAAAGTCAATGCGACTGTACTGATGGACAAATCAGATTATACAAGAAAGTTGGAAGACCTCACTTTTTTCTAATTTTTATTATGGTGTATTGGTTGTATGCATATATTTAAAGTTATAACGTTGTTGTTTTTTTCCGAAAACAGTCAGCACATGTTGGCTGTGTTCGTTATTAATAGTACTGTGTGTTGGCTTTTCCTTTTTTAACTTTAAGGTTTCCATTATTTTTAAATTTTTTTGAATGTGGGAGAGGTTATTATGCTTGTATTATTTACTGGTATGTTTCGAATTTGTGTGTGTTTAAATAAGTTCTAATGGAGCTATAGTCGGGTAGGTGTAACATAAGTCATACTGTGACCGATGTAATTATTTATGAGTTTGCTTTGATCAGGCCCACAGTTGCTTAAGGGGCATTTAAAAACGTAAATAATGTTCGTACTCTGTAGTTTTGGTTTTGCAGGTGTGTTGTTATGTTTTAAGATAAGGTCAACTGTTTTAAATTTCTTGTAATAGATAATTTTTTTTTTTTTTTTTTTTCGGGTCAACTGGGGTAGTGTTTTTATTATGATATTTCTAAGTGAAGATTAATCTTGTTTATAGTTGACGCGTACTTGACTTTTGTAGAAGATATTTATGCTATTGTTTTTGTCTGTTCAGTATCGTTATTATTTACTTTGGAAAGAAATAGTCTAATCTGGTGGTCGATGAGGTAGTTAGGAAAACCATTGTTAACTAGTGTCTGTTTTGCATTGTCGAGAAAAAGTAGATGAGACTATGAATTCTCGTATGATCCCTTTTAGAAAGTTTTTTTTTTATCATTGCTATTTTGTATCTGAAAGGGCATTCACTCTTAAAATTAAGGTGGCAAGAGTTTTTGCTATTGTTTTTTTGTTTGTTTGTTTTTTCATTTTTTACAATGAGATAAACATTTTGTTACTGTATTCTACGAGAGCGTCTAAGAACGGGAGTCTACTTTTTTGATTTACTTCGTTGGTTAAGCACAGTTTTTTCAAATGTGGTTTCTTTTAAGTTTTACGCTAAAATAAAAAATATCATCTACGTAGCAGACATTTTTAGGTTTACTGACCGATTTAGATATCATGTTTTCTACATAGAACATCTAGTAATTGGAGAAGCACGGGCATAGGGATTTCTCATACTAATGCCATTAGTTTGGTTGTTGATGTTGCCATTATGGTCATAGAAGGGAACTTTGGTTGTGCATGCATGTAATAACTTTTTGAGGATATTTGGTTTGATGGATGGAAATGGGATAGAATTATTTATGTACACGGAGTTCAGGATAATTTCAATGGTTTGATCGAACTCTTGGAACAGCTACGTAACCTTAGAATAATCCAGAATTTATACTGGCAGCATACTGTCTGCAGACGGATAAAAAAATAAATACAGTATGTCCAACAGCAAGGTCTCTAAGCAGGGGCTTTTGAGGGGCGTGGAACCACCTCTTAATTGCTGGTGTTCCCAGGTTCACCCTGACCCGGGGAGGCAGCACCTGTTAGGGTCCCAACTATAGGCAAATAGTTAACCCCAAACTGAAGTCAAAACACTATGAAAGTGTAAAAATAGGCTTTAATACCAGAAATATTTTGTAAAAAAATATTACCAGAAATACATTTTTGAAAAAAAAATATTACCAGTGATACATATTAGTCGGAAAATTACCAGAAATAGATTTTTGGAAAAAAAATATTACCAACAATAAAAATTTTGTCGGCATTAAATAACCCATTGAGATTGATATGCTGTAAAACAAAACAAAACACAATTTTTGACATAACCATGAATAATTTTGATTGTATACATTTTTTTGACGAATTGTTTTAGATGAATACGACATGTATCTATATTTGCGCATCAACTTTACCAAAACGAAAAGAACAAGGTCAATGTGATCCCAAGAGATATGTCGCGTTTAGATTTATATTCGATTAAACAAATGTAATGTTTGCTAAATGGAATATTCATTGATGATCAATAAAATTTATTGATTGACTTTTTTTTATCCTATGAAAATTTTCTACTTTTAATAGATCCAAAATCAATATTATTGTTTCTTTGGTCCCAATAAGTCTGAAATCTCCAAGACACCATGCTAGATCTTTCTTGGAATCAAGATGATTGTCCATCCGCTTTCTAAAAATATACAATATTTGGTTACATGATATTAATAGTAGAGAAATCGCCTCGGAGTGATACAATGTTTAACGAGGTTAGTCTGCATTATCATTACGGTTAAGTAGCGATTTGATCCTCACTGGGTACCAAATACAAAATTTGACATTAAATAACACAAAAATGGCTGACATAAAAATCAATCAACCTAAACTAGTCTGGTTTACCATTATATTTGAGTAGCGTCTTCGATCCTCAACGGTGTCAAATACAAAATTTGACATTAAATAACACAAACAGGGTTGATATGTAAAATCAGCCAACCTTACCTATTGGGGTTGACCATAAATACTAAGTAGTGAGTGCGATCCTCACTGAGTGTACACTGTAAAATTCGGCATTAAATAATCGAACAAAGGTTAACATGTTGTAAAATAAAACCAACCGTAGCAGAAGACAATTTCTGGTCTGAATACAGAAATCCTCGTCAACACGTATGCACGTCAAGAAGTGTAGGTAAAAGTAGATGCATGCCTCTCCCTCGAGTACCCATGTGTATATACACAATCTCAGCTGGAATTCTAACTAGATTCGTTGATATTTTTTTCCGCGCCAATTACTACTTCGCCATTTTACAGCGCTTAATCTTCTCACTTCCGTTGAAATGGAATTCGTTTAAAAACGATGCCTAATTACAGACAGCGATTCGCAAGATGTCGCACCCTAAATTTTTCGAGCTGAAAGTTTTCGAAAAAGTTTGTCGGGTGTACGTGTGAAATGATTATTCTCTTTATTGCGGCTATTTTAGAAAATTTAATCGATTCCAGTGAAGCCTATTTTCGCCTCCTAACGAAAAAAAATTAATGCAACACAGAACGTTTGGTTAAAACAATTACACACTTCAAGTAGTTATGGGGAATTTCCTCTATACTAAAATGAAATTATCAGTTGAATTTTTAAGAGCACAATAAAAATGGACACTTTTTTAAAACTGAAATTCTTTATTTACACCAATTTATGTGAAAATGAACACAGGGACTTACTGTTACAGGTGAAGTCTTTGGTTGTGTTTGTAATGTGTCAGCGAAATTCACAAAGTTTTCTCAAATTTTGATGAGCAATTTAGGGGTTTATAGGTCAATACACGTTTTTTGAATGATTGTTTTTTTCGTGAAAAACTTTCAGAAGTTGATATGCCTTTGCACAATTATAACTGAAGAAAGAAAATTGACAAATAATATAGGAGGGAAACTTGGTTCGTTGCATGTTTTTTTTATTTTCTTTTTTTTTTTTTCTTTTTTCAGATAAATTGTTAAAATTTATGTCTTGCGTAATTATATTAAGTTTCAAATTCCTACATTTTTTGTTTAGTTGAAAATAATCTCCAAAAAGAGTTCTTTTCTCAAAACTTTTTTCCGGTGCATTTCTTTTTTTTTTTTTTTCTAATTAACCCTGAACAAGACATAGTGTCGCCATAATCAGGTTCTTAGATAATACTTATCAAAATGTCCCATCCAAAGAACTCATTAGATGGAAATATCTTCGTTCTAGGTAGTGGAAAAAGGAAGAAGATCGTATTTTCTTCAAATAAATTTTTGTATAATTGAACGCAGCCAGAACAAACAAAAATATAATAGTGTGAAAATGTTAGTTCTTTTTTCTTAATGTGCCGTAACCCATCAGGACTTAGATGTTCATGGCTTTCCACAACTGCCTGTCTTTTGTAGATGTTAATAAACTTTGTTTTCTGTTATTTCTCCTAAACCCTCTTACTCAAACTCATTATGCATGTGATGTGTTGTTTTCTTCTTGCCCTTTATCTGTCCCGTGAGTATCAGATTTTCCAAGCCCTCCTTTTTCATTATATGCCCTAGAAATCTCGACTCTCTCTTCCTGGTGTGGAGTATTAGTTTCCTTTTTGTTTCCATTTTCTCCAAAACTTCGTCGTTAATCAGATGTTCGGTCCGCGGTATCCTCAGTATTCTTCTGTAGGGCTACATATCTGTTGCTTCAAGTCTCCTCTTCATCTTTGAGGATCGTTCAGCACTTGCTGCTATACAGGAGGATACACGTATTTTATAAATTGATTTGAAAGATTCCAAAACACTTTTTTTAAATTAATAAGCAACTTAAACGGAGGTGAAAGCGCAAAGTTGAATAAATTAGCTCTTCAGGACATACTAACGACTCTTACAAGTAAATGATCATCTCTATAAGGTTTTTCTTACTCTCGTGGAGGAAGCTTTCCCGCGTCCTATCGCTTAGACGTCATATATAACGTGGATTCTAAGGGCAGTGCTGAATTTGCCAAACTTGTGCTGCTGGTTGGTGAGAAGTTTCTGTTGGGAACCCTCTCTTAGCTGAATGTAGTCCCGAAATGAGGCTTCAGTTTCCTGGTTTTGTTTACCCACAGGTCGTAGTAAGAGTGAATTTCAAACTTAGTTTCGAATTCAGGTTTTGTTCTAACAGAACGGAGGAGCCAGCTATGTGGGTAAATAAACATAGCCCTGATAGAAAACTATCATAGAAACAGAAACTATGATCTGGAATTGGAATGAAAGCAATTCCAGATCTTGAATCCATCATAAAAATTCATGATGTGGAATTATTAAATAGTAAACAATCCAAATCCCTTGTTTTCTGGATCAGTTTTTTTTTTTAATCGGTATCACTCCATGCAAGGTAGTAAAGCCAATACGACCCAAGTGGGGGTTACATAGTGTGGAAGGATTAACCCTAGAACACTAACCATGGGTATATAGTACCCAGCGCAAATTTTTCTATTTTTAATTACAATTTCCAGTACCTGATTTTCTTACCTAAATAATGTTTTTCCGTTCCTGTTAATGTTAACTCAAAGTAAAAAGTTTGAAGTCCCTGCATGTAAAATATTTCAAATAAAGTTTTATATTTAATATTTTTTTTTTTGATATTTTCAAAATCAGGTATGATATACCCATGGTTAGTAGTGGTGTAACTTTAATTGATGGTTAGTGTTCTAGGGTTAAGAACAGAAACATTAATATTGAGTTGGAAGAGGAAAGAGTAATAAGAAGGACAGTAGATAGCAATTGATATTACATCTAAATTTTTGCAGATTAAACTTACCTGGAAAGCATGGAGCCGGAAGGAAGTTCCACAAGGGAGAAGTGCGAGAAAAGAAAAAGTATAGAATTTACGGCTACATCTAGTCAGCTCAACAACTGTAAATTGATGATATCTCGCGGCCAGTCTAGTATTGCGCCTAAATTAAAAAAGTCAAGGTACCATAGCGAGGAATTCTTACGAACACTTACCATTTAATGTATCTATAGAAAATACAGGCAATTTTATGGCGGTGGGAAAGAGACTGAAGCCGAACTACCAGATTGGGACTGATAATATTGCTGATTCTCCTTTGGATTTTATCAAGGCGCTCCAGGTAAAGAGCTGGTGCACCGAACCGTATGTAGCAGAAATATTTTAATAATGGATGATAGATTCTGGAGAGAAAAGTTGTCTACCACAAGACAGTGAACCAACATTTTAGCAGCTGACGTAGCAATGAATTCAATATAGCCTTTCCACTTCATGTCAGCTGAGAACGTTAGCCCGACAAGGCGCAGAGTGTCAGTTAGAACAAATTTAGCATAGGAAATAATCAAATTGAATATAGAATATGCCATGCTGGTGGTAGTTCTGTCGATCGCCGTAAGACACTATAAAACGAAGACCGTAAGAACTCGGGTCCTCTTAAATATCCTCGTCATATAAAGACTTTCATATAAATGTTATACATGGCTGCCAACATATTCAGCAATGTCAAAACTGTTAATCAAGATTTGACGCAGTAGTTTCGCGAGCGGATATTTCGTAATTTTGGAACATTTACCAGGTAACATAAGTCATAGTGTGACCGATGTAATTATTTATGAGTTTGGTTTGATCAGGCACACAGTTGCTTAAGGGGCATTTAAAAACGTAAATAATGTTCGTTCTCTTTAGTTTTGGTTTTGCAGGTGTGTTGTTATTTTTTTTAAGATAAGGTCAATTGTTTTAAATTTCTTGTAATAGATTTATTTATTTTTTGTTCGGGTCAACTGGGGTAGTGTATTTCATTATGATATTTCTAAGTGAAGATTAATCTTCTTTATAGTTGACGCGTACTTGACTTTTGTAGAAGTTATTTATGCTATTGTTACATCAACAGGGTAATTGAAAAGTAAAACCCTATTTTATGTCTAATGGAATTTCTCGTCTATCTTTTTTACAAAACGGGCGAGCCCTTTCATACATAAAATATTGAGTTACTTTTCAATCACCCTGTATATATATATATATATATATATATATATATATATATATATATATACACACCTAGTGAGCCAGACAAACCTAGGTTTCACCTAAACGGTTCGTCAGGGAAAGTTCTGCTCTACGGTTGTAACTCTTTTTTGTTAGTTAGTTGTTACTCGTATCGGGCTTTTTTCTTTGGGCTTCAGACCTGCATCTGTGCGATTTTTTTGTCGGCAGAAGTTCATGTTTGTAGCTCTTTCTTTTTTTTAAAACCTTTTTTTCCCTCGAGATTGATTTGATTAGCAAATCACAAATTCGAGGGTTTTTCGAAACGAGTTTAGTTATCTATCTATATATATATATATATACACCTCCAGATGTAAAAGAAGGATGAGTAAGATTTCAGCGTTCAAAACATTAATTTAAAACTGGGTTCACTAGAAAAGTAGAGTCATCATATTTATTTCTTATGCAGTGTTATATTAGAACATCGACATACCCACTACAAAACTAAATAACCTCTTGTTTCAACGTTAAAAGTTTTTAACGTTTCATTGGTAGGAAATCACGATCGTGATTTCCCACCTGATGAAACGTTAAAAAAAATTTTAACGTTGAAACAAGAGGTAATAGTTTTTTTTTTTTTCGTTTTTGGGTGGAAATCACGATCGTGATTTCCACCTGAAGAAACATTAAAAATTTTAGCGTTGAAACAAGAGGTACAGTTTTGTAGTGGGTATGTGGATGTTCTAGTATAACACTGCATAATATATATATATATATATATATATATATATATATATATATATATATATATATATATATATTCAATCCAACAAATCTTCCTTTGGGATTAAGTCTTGCAGTCTAATACACTTTATACAGGGTAATGGAAAAGTAACTCCCTATTTTATGTATGAGTGGTAAGCCAGAAGTTCTGACTTAAACCCCTTGTGACTCTTTTTTTCTTGGTTGGTTAAAGGAACAAGTCTACTATACCAAACCAAGACATTCGAAGAACTTGAAGAATGAATACAAGAAGTTATGTCTTCTGTACCACAAGAGTTCCTGGTGAAATCAGTTGATGCGATTCCCGGGCGGTTCGAGAAGCTGATAGCGAAATCTGGTGCTGGTGCCTATATCGAATTTTAAATAAAATTTCATGCTAAACGCTTTCCTCTCATACCCATTTCTTGTAAAAATTATGGTAAATAAATTATAAGTATTTTAAAATGGGGAGTTACTTTTCAATCACCCTGTGGTCTGAATAATGATAGTTTCATGATTCCAGAACTGGTCGAACGTTTTTGTCAAGTTATAATCACTTGAATTTAATCAAAGCTTACGCATGTTTAAACATTTATTTTTAGATGCTCAATTTTGGATACTTACTTTTCCTGCCTCTATTTGTGAATAAGGTCATTGGAATCTTAGGAAAATAAATAGGATCTGCAATGTAATCGATCCTGACTTGGCATCTCGGCTTCAGTCATGTGGTGTGGCTTCTTTCTGACTTTTCTACAAATATTTTCATGGCAACTTATTTTTCAAGCTTTTAGTCACTGGTTCTCCAACTTCATGAATTTAAGGATGCTACTAGATTAGCAATTAGGTGACACTGTTTTACTTTTGAAATAGTTAAATGTATCCACCATTTCTACTCTAGTGGTCTCTTTTCATACACTTCCCGCCTGTGGAACTCCCTTCCATTTAATTGCTTCCCTGAAAACTACGATCTTCAAAAAATTAAATACAAAGTCAATCGCCATCTTCTGAATCTCGTTCATCTTTTGTCCTTTCCTCAATACTCCCTATACTCAGTCTTTTCTCTCACTTTTACTCTCCGTAGCCCCTTGCGTAGTAGTGGCATTCCCGCCTTGCTTGCTTGGGGTGAAATGGTTAAAAAAAAAAAAAAAAAGTGGCAGACAGGTTTCTTCCCCACCCCCAAACATTACGCATATCAAGTAAATTTCTTTTTCGGAAATTTCTTTTTTCGACGCACACTGCTTCCGTATGCGATAGGCAACAATAAACTACAAAAGAACTGAAAATTGATCGCTGCATTTAAGTATTGCATTAATATTTAAGCTTTCCTTTTAAAAATTCAATGACAATTCTTCTTTGGCCATTTTTACAAGGAGCACTGTTTGAATACTCAGGTGACATTTGAACTGGTGGAAATGTTGATTATCGTTGCACCCCCCTCCTTCATCTAACTCGAGTATAGCCCGGGATATAACAGTAAAGAATAAACTGAACATTTTCTATTACTTAGATGTCAATATAGTTAAAGATCGAAGCAGAAGGATTCGATGATGAATAGATTGAATTTGTTACGTACGTAACGAAATATTCTTCTCGTATTTCAGTACTCGTGAACTTTGACTTGCTTTCGATACTCTAATACAGCCCTCTCTCTAGCTTCACCCAATACAAGGCTCAAGAGCCTCTAAAGATATATATTTTTTAAAAATGGTAATTGTAGAAAAATCATATGGTCGAGATAAACACTCAGTTGTGGAGCAAGCTGAGTGAATAATAACTCAACCTTAAGAGAGCTATTTATGGTGCCATGGAGCATCTCATTGTGCTAAAGTGGGATAGTCCATTGCTTGGGCTGTGATTGGCTGCTGGTACATGAGTGGAGGTATATCTGTATAAATACCAGCTTGATTCATCAGTTAGTTTGCAGGGTTTGTATTGAGTTACAACCTGCTGGACGCTAGCTGGGACCCTTACGCCGGTAAGTGCTGTTTATTATTGTTATTCTACAGTAATGAGGAATGAGCTTTGCGATATGAATAAAAGAGGAGAGTGTAAAGATTATGAGGATAAGTAGGATAGATAATGATTAGCCATTGAAGTGATTAATACTCTAGTGCTCTTGGAAGGAAGGTATGTTTCATGAAGTAGCATTTCTTGGGGAGTGGGGAATCTGAGTGCAAATTTCTTTTTATGTTTGGAATACGGGGGTTATAAGAGTAATCCAACTCCCTGAAAGTAGCATGAGGTGTCCTTCTTGTAAAGGTCTGAACTGGTGGAATATTTTAAATTGAGCTCTGAATATTTGCCATGGACATTGTGATAAATTAGCAACAGGCCTGCAACGATATAAAGAGGAAAGAGGTTTTTAGAGTGGGAAATGTCTTCCCTCACACGACTGCGTAAATGGTTTTGAACTCTCTCAAGTCTTGAGCAGCTGTTATTGATTTCTTAGAAATAAATTCCAACTCGTTAGCCGTGACAACCAATCAGATCACGCAAATGGGATTTTCCCACAGAAACAAATCAACTTCAAATTTAAAAAAAGAAAGGCTTAAAATTCAGAGAACTCGTCAATTTACTAATTGCTAAAATAATGTTAAAGGAGGAGTGGCGATTTCTTCATTTTTAATTTAAAAAAATCACATACGAATAAGGAAATAACGATAAGACTTGAAGGAAAATGGTAAGAAAGGAAAAGACATAACAACCCTACACGCAAGCCCCTAGTGGCTCGCTGGCGTGCCGCAGATGAAGTGCCAGCGATCCACTAGTGGCAGCCACCGGCGGGCCAACGATGGGCCTCTAGCATTCCGCCTGTGGTAACATTACCCGAGACGAACACACCGGCGGTTCGACAGCGGGCCCCCAGCGGCAAACAACGGCGGCATGCCACCCATTGACAGATTGGTGGTTTGTTTGTGGGGGTATATAGCGATAGACTTCTTTTATGTGATATCTGTCCTCCTGTATGGCAGTGAGGGCTGGACAATCTCTTAACAGATGAAGAGACTTGGAGCATGTTGTTCTACAGAAGGATGCTGAGGATGCCATAGACCGAACATCTGAGCAACGACGAAAGTTTTAGAGAAAATGGAACCAAAAAGTATACTTAGATTTGGGTGCCGATAATCTCGGATGTCGAAATCCCGGAAGATCAGAATACTTTATTTCTAAACATTTAAAAAATATAAAACCAGAATATAGCATCGGCGATAGGAAAATTTAGTAGGCAATGCTCATGTTGGTGTTCATCGCATTACTGGAGAGTTTCAAAAAGAACTGCAGCACGTACAAAACGAATGCATTCTCCGTGGAGAATCTTGTCCAAAAGGGGAAAAAACAAGTGGGATTTATCGTAACAAAAGGCTTAAAAATATAGTTAACCACCGTGAAAACCGACTAGATCTCATGGACTACCTTCGAGCTCTTTTATATATATATATATATATATATATATATTATTATGGTTTTATATTGTTTTAATTTTGAATATTTCAAATATATAAAGACTATTTAAACTGTGTTTTATAAATGTTTAGAAATAAATGTATTTTCAAACTTTTTTTTTTCAAATTCCCCTAAAGACTATTCATTGGGATTCTCATCTTTCAGGATTTCAAATTTTGGTATTTTGATAAATTCGGGATTTTAAATTTCAAAGTTTCGATATTTGGGATTTTAAGATTCAGGATTTTCACCCAAACCCCTTTTTACTAAACATCAGGAAGAGACAGTTGAAATTTCCAGGGCACATAATGACGGAAGAGGGACCGGAAAAGGCTTGTGTCGTGTCCCTCCAGATAGTTACTCTCCACAATGTTCTGTCCTTTGTAACTTTTTGTAATTTTTGTCTTTTCTACTATCTCTCCTAAACTCCGTTCTACCAAACATTTACACAAGATCGTTATATAAGTTATGCTTTGTTTTCCTCTGTCTCTCTTGCCTTCAATATGTCTTGTGAGTATCAAATTTTCTAAGCCCTCTTTCCTCATTATGTTCCCAAGTAACTTTAACTGTCTTTATTTGATTCTAAGTATAAGTATTCGGTCCATGGTTTTCAATATCCTCCTTTAGAACAACATTTCTTTTACTTAAAGTCTCTTCTTCATCAGTGAGGAGATGTCTCAGCAGTCACTGCCATATCGAATGACTGATAATGCGTAATAGTTCAGAACTCTTTTCTTTGTTTCTAAAGAATTTTTTCCTGATTCTTAATACTTTGCTTAGCTTTTGGGAGGTACATTTCGCTATCCCAATACGGCTTCGAATTTTGGTGTTGCACCTTCCGTTCAGTCATCCGAAGGTTCATTGGAATAGCCAAAGATGCATTCCAAAAGCTAAGCAAAGTATTATGAAATTGAAAAACATCGCCGCTAGAGACAAGTAAAAGAATACTAAACTGTTACGTGATATGTCATCCTGTATGGAAGTTAGTTCTGGACCATCTATTCAAAGATGGAAAAGATTTGAAACAACGGAAATGTGGTTCTACAGAAAGATGCTGAGGATACCATGGACCGAACATGTGAACAACGACGAAGTTTTAGAGAAAATGCAAACAAAAGGAAAAGTTAACATCAGGAAGAGACAGTTGAGGTTTTTAGGGCACATAATGAGTAAGGAGGGCTTGGAAAATCTGATACAGGACAGACTGAACGCAAGTGTTACAGAGGAAAACAAGGCACATCATACTTAGTGAGCATGAGTAAATGGGTAGCGGAGCAGGGTTTAGGAGAAATAACAAAAAGACAAAATCTATTAAGAGCTACAAAGGACAGTTGTGGAGAGCTATGATCGCCCACGTCCGTCAAATGTTTTATTTTGATCCGCCATCATTATAAATCGTGGGTAGCTCTTCCTCTTCACATAATTAGAAGAAACATTGTGAAAATAATTATTTGAAAATGTGTGTGTGTGTGTGCACTGGTAGTACCGGAGAGGTATGACCCCCCACCCCGTGATAATAAAACCTGAGGGAGTGTTGTTCATTGAGTTCGTGGCAAATATTTTCAACAACTCCTTGTTATCAGCACTTCCAATAAGTTTGACTGGTTCTACACGAGCCTTCACCATTCTAAACAAATCTTTTGTGTGGATTGTTTGCAGTTCAGTTCTGTCTTCCTTCTTTGCTATTCCACCTGATCAACAAGTCCATTGTCGACAGAGTTAAGGCGACGGTGACAGGATTAAAAACTGAACTGAAAGACACTCATTCATAGAAAACGACGGGAGAGTCCATCATCATCATCATCATCATCATATGCAGTGACAATATTTCACGGCACATTAAAAAGGATCACGCGACACACTCATATGCCGCGGCACAGCGATTGAAATTCACTGGCATTGACGTTGATATGCCGCTGAACAAAACCAACCTACGAACCGTCAGGATTAGCATCAGAGATTAAGGGACGTGAAATTATTGTTTCCAATAATCTGCAATTGATTTTCCTTCTTGTTCCATGAGAAAAATCGTCTAGATTATCTATAAATCTATCATATATTTAAATATGAGTCGACGTATTTGCTGCGATAATGTGTATTTCTCCTTATTGACCCGAGGTCTACGAATCAGAAATATGTAGATAATCCTTCTATCGGGTCGACAATACATTTCCATGCATTTTATTGGACTCACCATGCAAAGCACATGCGTCAATGAATACATAGACAATCATAGCTCTTCTCAGACCAGATCTGACAAAAGGCAGTTGAAATTTGAAAGTATTTATGCCTTATTTAGCTGAACAGGTTTTATACTCGCTTTTCTCATGCAGTCAGTTTCGTGCTAACAAAGTCTCTATGATTTATACAAAACAAGATTAATTGAAGCGGAGATTTATCTGGTATCGAATACAGTTGCGTATTACTCACTGGTTTCAGTAGTCAAGGTCCAAGTGAATGCAGGAAGTCAAGATTTAGAAAGCTTTTACAATATAAATAACGCCTGAACCTTGCGTAACGCGTGAAATACTTACTCGCGAAATTGCTTTGTTTGTTCAGCGGCATATCCACTCAGTGTGGGTCATTTAATGCTGAAATGAATTTTCTTGGAAACACTAGTAATTTCATTTACAAAAATGTATTGCTAGTATTTAAAAAAATGTATTGCTAGTATTTTTTTAAAAAAATGTATTGCTGGTATTTTTCTATATAAAAATGTATTTTTATCATTTCATAGTGTTTTGACTCAAGTTTGGGATATGCGCTTTCCGGCAGGAATCAAAGCTGCATTCCCCTTGACAAAAGTGTCATTAGATCTTACCTCAAATACGAGTATCCACTAAAAATAATATATAAGTAATAAAATCTGTCCCTTTCTTTGGAAATTGCTTTGTTTACGATAGGATACGAAACTGAGCCCCCACGACGAGATATATAACTCTCTCGTCGTTTTCTATGCATGAGGGTACAGCAACTCAGTTCTTAGAACGGACACAGCCAGACTACTCAAACATGATTTGTTTAGAGAGGTCAAGGCTTGTGCAGAAGAACCTAATACAGCTGGACATAGAGTATCACAAGCTTCTGAATTTAGAGTTGTACTTCTCCTAAACTGCTTGCCACCTAAGGGTCTAAGTCCCAGTCTGTCCTTCTATTTACCCATAGCCGGTAAGAGAAGAGAAGGACCTATACCTCTCCCAAGGGTATTTTCATGTAAGCGAATGTAACAAACCTTGATCTCTGATTTCACAATCCAAGGCACTATCCATTACCCTCCCGTGCTTCTATTATATATATATATATAATTACCGATTTTAGGGCAGTATTGGTTATAGAACTGTTCTTCATTGTCCATTTTGCTAATCCATTTGCCTAATAAGAATTGAACAATACTCCATGTTATTCATTAGTAATACATCTTTCCTATTTCTGCAGTATCACCGACTGTCGGTAAGTTAAATGAAACGATGAAATAAAATATGTCCGCTCTTTGAATCAGTCTGGCACGTAAAATTCAAATGATTGTTTTTCAATTTATCCCGATTAAAAGAGGCGTCCGTCCATTAGGTGCAGGAAAATCAGTGCGTAAAAATTCACATATTAATAAAATATTATAAATACTATATAAAAGAAAAGACAACGCCAACGCGATTTATTCCTTGAAGAAGTGAATTTGCACACATGCTTTGATAATTTCCTCTTACTTTTACATACATATATATATATATGTGTGTGTGTGTGTGTGATAAGCGGCCAAGTGGTTAGGACGCTCGCATGCTGACCATGAGACCCGGGTTCGATTCTCACGATGGTCGATTTGTCAGCAAAGAATCTTCCTGATGTTGTCGAACTGAAGGGGGACAATCCCAGCGTACGGCACCTTTGGAAAGTGCCTGAAAACCATACCGCGAGTTGACCCAAGACTTGTGAGCGAAATTGGGTAGACGGAACACTTAGGTGCCATAAATAGTTGTGCTAGCACGAAGTCACAAGTCATCGGGGCCGAGGGCTTGAGCGTGCTGGCCTTGTTCAAATTGTTTATCACGCTAGATAACAGAAACTGTAACTAAGGTCTTTTGCAGTATAAACCATGGGTGGCATCTGTGGGTGTTGAATAAACACAAAAAGCCGCTGAGCAAGCTAGCCGCACCATTAGAGAGGTATCCTCGATTACGAGTGACTATATATATGATAAAATCGAAGAATAATTGGTAAACGTATACCAATCTAACATGCTTCACTTTTATTAAAGTTTCCTCAGAGATTGAGAAAAAAAACAGACAGACAGAAAAAATGGTATTTACAATTGTTTTTGGGTCATGGCGATGTAATTTGAAAAATTGGTCATTTTGTATCGAAACGACGCTGAATATAACTTTATTTTCACTCATGCCACGCTAACTGAAAAGAAACAAAATTCTTTAAGGAGAAAATACATTAAAAACTTAATAATAACATTATTACCAACTATAAACACACGCCTAAAACATTACATTACATCGGTATCTTTCTTTGAATCCATTCTTAAAGACTCTAACATATCTATCTAATACAAAGAATACATTCTTAAAGAAGTGAGCTATAACCTAGAGACCTTGCAACTCCCCGCTGCGAGGGTCGAACGCGCAAAAGTGAAGATAAAACCCCCAACAAGACAGACACACGAACACAATTACAAATATACATTGCCATCCGTTGCCCACTTAGACATACAAGAATCTTCTGAGACCTAGATACAAATAGAATTATCCACGGTTTTAATACACGTGACACATGTCTGGCCAATAAGAACCGACTCAAGTATAATTTAAAATACCAGTTTTCTGCCTTTTTATGTTTTCTCTCATTCCTGACTAAGCTTTAATAAAAGAGAAATATGTTAGATTGATATACACTTCCTGTTTATTCTTTTATTTTATCATTCTGTCGGATTCCAATCCATATTCGATCTTTACCTCATATATAGGCAGTGGAATAGTGGATAGCGGCTCGGACTGAAGAATCGGAGAACCGAGTTCAAATTCCAGACGAGTCCCTTACATTCATTTTCGTGCTAATACCATTGGGAAAGGTATTAATCCTCTTCTTCTCATTCCAGCTATGGGTAAATAGCAGGGACAGACTATGATGGCAACTGGTCTAGGAGAAGGACAACTCTGAATTCAAAACCTGCGGAGGGTCGTTTGGGGACCTTCTGGCACGTAGTGCACCAATTCTCTGTATTTGGCCCTTCAAAAGCCCAGAAAGTATATAGAAATATATATATATATATATATATATATATATATATATATATATATATATATATATATATATATATATATATATATATATAGAGAGAGAGAGAAGATCAAAGTATTTATACACACGGTCCAAAAGTAATGACTGCTATTTTTAGTATCTTGGCCTACGAACTCAGAAACAGAAGAGCTTAAATATTCCCGTCATAAACGTATAATTATTTTGTATGTTACTGAAACCAGCTAAGCAGTGGTTCGGCAAAATGGCCTCTGACAGGAAGTGTGTGCCTGTGAGATTCTGTAAATTATGAGTAAAAGCCTGTATGATTTCGAGAGAAAATGATTTTGATATTTTGAACCAAGAAACGAAACGAAGAATTCGATTTTGTGTATCGCTCTCTGGAACGGGACGATTGGGTGCTAAATTTTTGAACACTACCAAAATAAATGTTGATTAACTTATCATCAATCATAGGTAGAACTTCAAAGAGTTTTTAAACTGTAAGTTTATTAAAAAGTAAACATTCAATCTGTTGTCACAGAAAAAAATTAATATAGCTTTATTTACTTCATTTCGTAATTGTGATCAAGTCTCTTCAAGTACTCGATAGCATCCAGGTTTTCAAATATAAAAACAATTTCACGTATTCTTCTATATGCATTTCTGTACTGTTTTCAGTTTCTTTGTTGGTTGATGCCCATCTAGCATACCTTCATAATATGAATCTCTGCCTTTCTGGGCTTTTCTATTCATTCTCATGTGGTGGTTTTTATTTTTCAATAAAGCTTTTTAAAATTTTACTTTGAGGAATCAATCAACATTTTTTTTTTCTAGCGTCCAAAAGTCTCGCGTAAAATCAGTTAAAATTATCTCTTTCCAAAGTTTCCTATTCCTTTTCTATTCTTTCCTTTTTTTAAAAAAAAAATGATCTCTCTTCGGTGACCCGCCTTTTCTCTGTTCTCTTCCCAAATCACTGTTGTCCTTCTTCCTTTCCTTTTTACACTTTCTTTTTTTTTTTTTCTTAATCATTAACATTTGTTCTACCTTTCCCTCATTTTTTTTTCAATCTCTCTTTTTTTTTCCACGTTTTCTTAAGTACTTCTCTATCTAAGTCAAATGTCTTACTACCCCCTTCTTTCTCGATTAACGTCAGACTCTCCTCCTCCCTTGATCTCTCACCTTTTACGTTTTAGTTTTATTACCCATCTCTCACGATCTCTCCTCCTCCTTTCTTGATTAATATCAATCTCTCTCTCTTTTTGTCTTGACCACTCGCTTTTCTCTCTTATTTTTCTGCCTTTGTTTCCAGTCGCTTACGTCGTGGATTGTTTCTTCTCGAAATGACTCTGCCTTTACTTATTCCTTTTTTTTTTTAAGTCTGGGTCTTTCTTTTTAAATCACTTTTCTCTCTCGGAATGACGGATGGAATGACAGAAGAAAACAGATTCACACTTAAAACCAAGAAGAGAAAATATAAACAAATACAAAACTGACGAAGCAAAAACAAAAAAAAAATATAGATAATTGCGTGTAGAAAAAAGAAAGTTCAGAGAAGAACACAGAAGTGAAACAGAAACGGCGGTGTGTATCCGGGAGCGTAAGTGTATCTCGAGAGACTGCCATCTTTAATGAAAAGACAAAAGCAAACAGGTTTCTAAAATCGTCATTTTCCCGTTGTTTCTCTTACCGCGCTTTTTGTCAGAACCTCTTTTAATGGTGATATTCCCATCGGAATGACTCTTTCAAATACTCCACTAAACATGAAATATTTCTTGTTGAATTTCAATTTTTATTTAATTTTAAGAACATTTTTCGTTTTTTCTTTTTCAAAAATAGCCAAGATCATCGGCAACTTTTATAATTCTTGGGGCAAGTTTTGCCTTTTACTAATTTGCTCTTTACTATAAGCTTCGACTTCGGCCTCCTCTTCTCTCACTCAATTTCTCTCTCTTTCTCTCTCATATTTTATATCTCCTTCTTTAAAACCACAAGTCTCTCTCTCTCTCTCATTTCCAACTTTCTCAATTTCTCTCTAGCTCTCTCTCTCTTTCCCAGATTCTTTGTATCGTTTTCTTTCTGTACCTCAAGTTGTTCCTCTGTCAGTCTGTGTTTCTCTGTCTCTCTTTCTGTTTCTCTCTCTCTCTCACTTTCTCCCAACTTATTTCTACCTCCTCTTTTACCAAACCGACCCTCCCTCTCCTCGTTTTTTTCTCTTTCTCCCACCTAATTCGAAAAAATAAATTACGAACCTAAACACTCACTCTCTTTCACTCTCTCTCTCTCTTTATATGCCAACATTTTTGTCTCCATCTCTTTCTCTGTTTCTATTTTACTCCCTCTCCTTGTACCCATGCCTCTTTCTATTAAACAGTTTACGCCTTTCTTCCTATATTCCAGATTTATTGTATCTCTCTGTTCCTGCGATTCGTTTCTCTCTCTCTCGTCTTGTTGATATTTCTCCATTCTGCCTGCTTTTATACCGGCATGTTTGTATCTTTCTCCTCTATACCAGCTTGTTCATATCACTCTTTTCTTTTTTTCCTGTCTATCTCTTTTCCTCTTCCTTTTCTTTTCTCTCAATATCTGCTCATATCTACCCCACTTCTCGATACTAGGCTATTTACATCTTTCTCTTTATATACCAACTTGTTAGGACACTTCTATGTGGTGTAATGGTTAGCAATCTTGCCTCGCTAAAACAGTTACGACTGAATAGTGAGTTCGATCCTCACTGGGTGCTCCACACTCTTGGTCGTGTGCCACATCTAAGCTACGCTTAGAAAATCATAGGACGCCTTGAGGCAGTGTAATGATTAGCAAGCTTGTCTCGCTGGAATAACTACGACTGTGTAATGAGTTCGATCCTCACTGGGTGCTCCATACTTTCGGCCTTGTGCCATATCTAAGCTACGCTTGGAAAATCACTATACCAACTTGTTCGCATCTCTCTCTTTCTCTCTCTGTATTCTTGCCTGTTCGTCTCTGTCTTTTTCTCTTTTTTTTTTCTTTGCCCCTCTCGATATCGTTCTGTTTATGTCTTTCCCCCTGCAGACCAACATGTTCATAGCTCTCTCTCTCTCGTTCCCTGTTCCTGACTGTTGGCCACTTTTCTCTCCCCCTCTCTTATTGCCTGTAGCAGCAGCAGCAGTAGTAATCGGACGCTTGACTAAACCGTCCTGAGTGTTCTACTGATCTACGTCATCGGAAGAAAGATGATGCTCTTGCAACTCGTTCAAGGGAAGAAAACGTGTTTGAATTAAAAATCATCTTTCAAATTCTCAAAATTTTATCTGTGTTTGAATCCGACCAGAGCTACTTGTGGGGAAATGTGCAACTGTCAGATTCACTCAGCGCTCTTCTACAATCACACATAATTATGATGAGGTATAGATTGATGTCGTCTGTGTTTCGTGTTTCTTCAGGACGTAAACGATCATAATTCAACAACTTCCTATCCTTTTTAGCTATTCGCCAAATTAGTCTGTCTGCCATCTCCCCTACTTCCTGTTCGTGAGGTAGGTTAATTACTGTTTTTTCTTTATGAGTGTCAAATTCTCTTAGCCCTCTTTTCTCTTTATGTTTCCGAGAAATTCCTACTGCCTATTTCTGATTCTAAATATAAGGCCCTTTATTGGTATTCTCAGAATCTTTCTGTAGAACTACATGTCCGTTGCTTCGAATCTATTCATTTACTCCCATCGAGGAGGACTGATATTACATAACAGTTCAGCACACTTTCTTTGTTTCTGACGAAGTATTCAGGTTTCCTAATACTTTTCTTAGCTTCTGGAAGGCATCTTTCGCTGTTTCGATGCGCCTATGGATTTCGGTATCGCATTTTCCGTCCTCTGTTAAAACATTTCCCAGATAGATTACTATAAGCATGTATACAAACAGACCGAAACAGATGTATGTACGGGCTGGAATATCTAAAAAAGAGGATTCTTCTTCTTTTATGCACTGTGTCACTTCAGGAACGTTAGCGATCATGACTCTCCACTATTTCCTATCTTTGCAGCTCTTAAAAAAGTTGTCTCTTTGTTATCTCTTCTAAATCCTGCTATTAATACGCAACCCTTAAATCGCAAAGCTGATCTCTGATTATATCGTATGATAAACAATGTGCAATGCCTAGGGCATCCATTCCTCTCTCACAGAATTTATATATAGCTCTGAAAATGATAGGTTCCTTTAAAAGAATGCGTTCTATTTCGATTTGTCAGTAAAGTCACTTGGTGATGTTATCGGTCTTGGGGAGGTGATTCTAGAAGAAAAAAATATCACGGTTAGTTGGTGGAATTGGGTAGACGGAACTATTCTGAGAGCCGTCAATGCTTCCGCGAGCACAAAGTCACAAGTCATCGTGACCGAGGGCTTGAGCATTTTGAGATAATACGCTCTCTCTCTCAGAAACTGTAACTAAGTTCTGCTCAGTATACTTGCAGTATAAGCCACAGGTGGGCACAGTGGGTGTTGAACAAACACAAATGTGCCTGAGTAGGCGTCTGCAACAGGGATTAGCTAGGCGCCCCAATAGACAGGAATCTAGCTATCGGTTATATGAGCATTTACTGTAATCCAACTGTATTAACTATACATATGATCAATTCCTTTTCTTTCCGTCACTTCCCCCCTCTCTCTCTCTCTCTCTCTCTCTATATATATATATATATATATATATATATATATATATATATAAATAAAAGTGAACATTGAAGTCAGACTGTCGCCTCTAAGTGTTGACATCAATGTTCACTTTTATATTTACACATCTATATTCATAAGCACTTTGTCCTATAAATATAGCACACCTTAAGAGTATATGTCTTCATATATATATATATATATATAGCGTTAATGGATTTATTTTTTTTATTAATTTAAAGTAAAATTGAAGATAAGGCATCAATTTGAAATAGGAGTATCTTCCTAAGTAATGAGGTTTGAGGAATAAAAATGTTGGATTTCAAAATAGATCCATTAATTCTTTTAAAATTGCTTTGTTTACGCTTCGAATACGAACCTAAGCAGATATAGGTTTTGAAGAAAGATATAACGTTGAGATGTGCTTTCCTTAAAATCGAAAATAGAGGGTCGCTTTACTGTAAGACTCTTCGTAGCCGAGCAGTATATTACGCTGGTTTCTCGAATATGCAAGTCGATAAATGTAATACTATTTAAAGTAGAAATAAAAAAGGGGGCGTCTATTTTAAATACGATTATCAACTAAGTAATAATGCTTGAAGTTATATATATATATCTTTTAGAATTGACCATTTCACCCAGCGAAATCGGCATCTACCAAGGTTATTTTCGGTTTAATAGAAAAGATTAATTGTCGAAAGATTGGTCTGTCAAATTTCACATGCCTGTCAGAGACATACGAGTCATTAAAAGACAGCAGCAATGATTCTTTAATTAGCGATGGACACTGGCCAATACCTACGACCAGATCAACTCAGTGAGAAAAGGCAACGAAAGAGAAAGACAACAAATAGGGAGAAAAGATAGGACGACGGAAAGAAAGCATTTAATAAAACGATAAGAAGAGAAAATTTAAAAAGAAAGAATAATGAAAGAAAAAGAGAAAAAACAAAAAGAAAAGGCCAGAATTGAAAGAAAAAGAGAAATATAAAGTGGAAAGGCCAAAAATGCAAGAAGAAGAGAAAAAGGAAGAGAAAGGGCCAAAAATGCAAGAAGAAGAGAAAAAGGAAGAGAAAGGGCCAAAAATGCAAGAAGAAGAGAAAAAGGAAGAGAAAGGGCCAAAAATGCAAGAAGAAGAGAAAAAGGAAGAGAAAGGGCCAAAAATGCAAGAAGAAGAGAAAAAAGGAAGAGAAGATGAAAAAATGCAAGAAGAAGAGAAAAAGGAAGAGAAAGGGCCAAAAATGCAAGAAGAAGAGAAAAAGGAAGAGAAAGGGCCAAAAATGCAAGAAGAGAAAAAATGAAAAGGCAAAAAATGAAAAGAAACAGAAGTGTATAAAATGTTAGGATTTGAAAGAAGGCAAAAGAAAAGAACATATCAAATTTGAAAGAAAGAAAGAAAACGACACTGAATTTGAAAGAAAGAAAGAACATTTGGAAATTTGAAAGGAGAAACCGATATAATTTGAAATAAAGGAAGAAATAAATTTTAATCTGACAGAATTTGAAAGAAGGAATGAAAGTAAATTGAAGAGAATTTGAAAAACAAAATGAGACAGGAATAAAAGAAAACAAGGCAGAAATTGAAAGAAAAGAAGGAAATCAAAGGAACTGACCGGAATTTGAAAGAAATAAATGATAAAAGGATCGAAAAGAGAAAGAAAATATGTAAGAATTTGACAGAAAGGAAACAAATTCGATTTTGAAATAAGTAAAAAGAATAAGGAAAAGAACTTTGTTAAAATGGAAAAGAGAAAAGGACAAAACATTACAAAAGGAAAAAGAATTAAAACTAGGACAGAACGAAAGAAAGAATAAGATGGTTATGTATACTTTAGTATGAACTGCGATCAAATATAGATCAGAATCTGACAGAATGTTAAGATAAAGAATAAATAAGAAACTTTTATGAATCTAATATGTTTCACTTTTATTAAAGCTTCATCAGAGAATGAGATCTTTATTTAATAATACGAAACTGTTCGATTTATCTCATAATAATAGTGAGAGGATTTTTGAGTTTTTGATGTTTGCTGTTTCTTTCAAGTTCGGGTTGTTTCATTGGAATTTTTTAAAATATCTGTTTTTGATAGATTTGGCTTTTAATGAATTTCTTTTACTCCTGAGTAAGGTGTAATAATGTTACCTTTTTCTAAGCTTAAGAAGTTGTTGTTCTTTTACTATAAACGTTGTTTTTAGTGGATACACGTATTTGAGTTGCTGTCACAGTTGTGCTTTTCTTAAACAGTAAAATTATTAACAACCGGCCTAGATTAAAAGGTTCTACTACCTAAAGAGTATTTCTCCAACAGAGATCGAACCTGCATCCCTTTCTTCCATCATGAATATCGCTACTATAGCCAAAATATTCTTCAGAAAATATATATATATATATAGGGTGACAATAAAGTTAATATACAGTTACTTATAATAAAAAAGTAAAGCATCGAAGCAGGTGGCTTGAAGTTCGAACAGTAACGGTAATTAATTTATTATTGTTTACACTATTTACATTATTCGGACTATTCATCTTTGTTGCCATATTTATCACGTTTCAGCTGTTGTACACTCCGGCCTTCTTCAGGTGGTTGGAATGTCGAACTGAACCCAAGGACACAGGGCACAGTGGATAAAGGCGTTGGTTAGATCCAGTGAAAGTGTGAGTTCAATACCTGGTTAAGGCAGTGGAGAACATGGAGAGGTGAATTAACAGGAGATAACTGATAACTGACATCCATTAGACATGGCACGTGGAACTAGAACAGTCTACCTCAGCGAGCGAAATAAAGGGTTCAGATCGGCATTCCAACAACCTGAAAAAGACGGCCGAAACGTTGTGATAAATATGGCAACAAAGATGAGGACAATAGTCCGAATAATGTAAATTATGTACATAATATCTCATCTCAGAAATATAGGCAGTTATTATTATTTACTATAGCATTTTATTGTTATTAAATAGAACTATTTTGAGAATAAATTTCTGTACTGTTGATTAATTGCTTTAATTGTTATTCTAGATAAGTGTTTAATGACTTTATTGCTACCCTGTATATATATATATATATATAATATGTCTGTGTATGAAGATGCTTACATAATAAAAAGTATTTAATATCCAATATGGAACCCGGGTGAGATTTAGTTTCGGTAAAACAAAATGTTCTCTATATTTACGGCCAGTACCACGAGACAAGTATTTCATTATACATATAATATATATATATATATATATATATATATATATATATATATATATATATATATATATATAATATATATATTATCAAATGGACAAAGTCCGACAATTATTTTAAGACATTTTTATGTTTATACATTCTTAATATAGATACAAATATTTAAGTAAATGCTCTGCTTATAATAAATATAAGCAAAATGACGGTTCCGTATAGGATACAGGTTCGAATCCTGTCGGAGGACGAATATTTTCTGTGACAATTTCTCGAACATTCAGGCAAGGTAAATGTTGTTTATTATAAGCAGAGCATTTACATTTAAATATTTGTATCTATAAAAAGAATGTATAAACATAAAAAATCTTCTATATATATATATATATATATATATATATATATATATATATATATACTAGAGAAAAACACTTTTAGCCAGAATGACAATTCAAAGACTAGAAATATATTGCTATTTAATTATGAAAGTATATACGATGCAAGAACACCCGTGATATATTGAACTGGTCGGAACATTTGAGAATCGATATTCCTGGTTATTGTTCAACAGTTTCATACGCGTTCAGGATTCATCCGCGTACGGAATGTACGTGGTCTTCTACAACGTGACAAGTCAGTCGCTTAAACATTTTACCTAAAATGTTGAGTCAACCGACGAATCTGGAAATCTGATGGTGATTTTCTAGTAATTAAAGAGTAGGCAGAATTTTCTTGGGTTGCGAATGATAGATTGGTTAAGTCCCAAATAAAATTCCGCGATTTTTTTTTTTTTATTCAGTTGGGAATTTTCCCCATTAGTATTTTTACAATGTTATCTATTTCCTGAAAACAAAACTAATAAAGAATACGAAAACTCTGATATAGTATGACATCTATGTGTACACACACACACACACACATATATATATATATATATATATATATATATATATATATATATATATATGAACATAGAAGGCAACACTTAAATGTGACAGTCTGTTTCTCAGAGTCTAATTTCTGTATGATGCCAGGTTTTTTTATATGTTATTAAGACAAAAAAATGGAATACAAAACTATTTTCAGAAAAATAGGTTAAATGCAACAAATTTGAGAGGCTACTTATAAAATATTAAAAACTGATGGGTGTACGAATAATTTCGTCGTTGACTTATATATATATGGCCTGACGATTGCATCTAGCATGAAACAGGCTGTCGCCTCTAGGTGTTGACTTCTATGTTCATTTTTATATTTACACACTATCTCTGATATTGAGCACTTTATCCCATAAATATAGCACATCTTAAGACTATATTTCTTTATATATATATATAATATATATAATGTGTGTGTGTGTGTGTAATTAGGCATCAAATTCTTTTTAGGCATGTTTTATTGAATAAATTACAAACATCATAATCCTTTTATATTTACGAATATTTTTCCGCATATTATAATTAAATAAGGCAAGGAATGCACTGTAATATTGTGAATCATTTTTATTTCCCCAAGTACTTTCCATCTCTTTCTGTGATCATCATCAGGTTTGCAACTGGTATCTGATTCTTTTTTCAGTAATGCATAGCTTACACATAGTTTTTGCCTTACCCGTTGCACCTCTGATGATGATCTCAGAAAGAGATGTAAAGTACTTGGGGAAATAAAAATGATTCTCAATGTTACAGAGCATTTTTTGTCTTATTTAATTGCAATATACGGAAAAATATTCGTGAATATGAAAGGATTATGATAACAATAAGCAGACATAATGTTTGTAATTTATTCAATCAGACATATATAACGTTGGACGTTGTTTTCGACGTACGCATCTGAAAGGCCCCTTCCTGCCTCGCATCAACATGGCTGACACTAACCTCCAGGAGAGTGGCTCGCTGTGCATTCTCTGGTTAATATTCTCAACTAACATGAATTTTATTGCTAGGTCTGCTGTCAGGAATGTTGGTTCTTTCTCTCCTGATCCATATAAGTCTACTATTGGTCTATGCCTTAAGTATTGATGCCACATATGGTTCAGTGCCCTTGAGATTCTTGATAAAATACAAAGAAGAATTAGCAATATTATTGATCCTGACCTGGCTTCTCGGCTTCAGTCACTTTCCCATCGCCGAAATGTAGCTTCCCCGTGCCTTTTTGTATAAATACATCATGCTAATTGCTAAGATTTACTCTTCGCTGTGGTACCTAGACTTTATGAATTTAAGATCAGTACTAGATTGGCAGCAAGGTCTCATCGATTCACTTTGAATTGGCTAACTATAACCGTAAGTTCTATGCTAACAGTTTCTTTCCTCTCTACTTCTCGATTGTGGAACTCTCTTCGGATTCCATTCTTTCCAACCAAGTTTTATCTTAAAAAATTTAAATGCAGTGTCAATCGTTATCTATTGTCTTCTTGATTAATCTCCTCTTGTTGTTCTCGCTCCTTCATAATGTCTTTCACACTTACTAATCCCTTGTATTCTATTGTCTTTACTATTGGGGTGATACAATTAATTCTTAGAACAGAACAGCCAGCCTATTCGCAAATATGATTTGATTATAGAACGAACATATGATTTGATTACAGAACGAACAACATTTTTGGAAGAGCCGAATACAGAGAACTGGTGGACGTAGTGTGCCACGCGGTCCCCAAATGACCCTGATCAGATATTGAATTCGGAGTTTTCTTTTTACTAGACGGGTAACCACCCAAAGCTATAGAACCTGATATTTACCCATAGCTGAGCTCAGAAGAAATGAATCCTAAACTTTCCTAAGGCACTGTGGAGCCATGGATATATATTACATCTTCTGTTATCCGGTTTTCTTGGAACATGGTTTGAAAAATATGTTCGGATAATCCAATATTTCGTATAATCGAATACGTAAATTATCAAAAATGCTTTGTTCAAAGTTTCATCTATTTTATTTTCTCCAGCTTCAAGTTGGTCTCGCGTACTTTTGTCGCTAAATCCTATGCCTGGACTTAAGTAGATATATTTTTGTAAGCATAGATTTTTCTGTTTGAAAGAGCAACCAGCTTGGGCATTTATCAAACATGAACCTTGTTTCGGTGTATGAAATCGTGCATTGAGTCTGTTGAACTTCATGATGTCACATGTATCTAAGTAGTGCGACCAAGCTGCGATAATTCAAATGTATGTTCTGTGCATGACAACTCCGAAGAAATTAACAAGAATTAATTGAACTGATTTTATCAGTGGCTTTTTTTTTTATTATCAAACGCTGAATATCAGTTTCTAAATTCTAAAAACGCTTGTTCGAGTTGAAACTTTTGAATGTACTTTCGATAATTGTAAAACGTTCGGATTATTTCAATTTTTCTCTCCGTTTCACGTCCGGATAATCAGTCTGGAAAACTAAAAAATCGAGGAAATACCTTACATAAATGAATGCTCACACACACACACATATATATATATATATATATATATATATTTTGAAATGGACAAAATCCGACAATTATTTTAAGACATTTTTAAAAAGAATGTATAAAAATAAATAAATATATATATATATATATATATATATATATTGAATACGACAGACAAGGTGCATTTACCTTTTTTTTATACAATTTCTCATGCGATCTAATATTTTTTTTTTCTTTTAAGATGATAAACTATATAAAAACTGTCCGAATGTTCTTTTAATCCGAGCGCTTTCGGCTATACATTTAACCATTTTCAAAGATTAAATATTTTAACTGTTAAATAAGAAACAGTTTGTTGCATGTATGTTTTATAAAATGTTTTCGTTTTTCAAAACACGGTCAAGATATTGTGTCTATGTTCATAGTTAATATCATTAAGTGTTGTTTTTTTTATTAATAAGGCTTCCATTATTTTTAACCTTTTTTGCGTGTAGATGATGCTATTATGTTAGTAATGTCAACAAGTATGTTACAAATAGTGTCATCTGAAAGGAAAAAAATATTAGATGAGAAATGAGAAATTGTATAAAAAACTAAATAAAAGCACCTCGTCTGTCGTATTCATTGAAATGGGCATGAAAGAAGGATTGCTGCCTAAATACACACACACACATATATATATATATATATATATATATATATATATATATATATATATATATATATATATATATATATATAGAGAGAGAGAGAATAACATTATCAAGGCGTCTTACACTTCATATGTCGGATATAGGTTCTACTGCACAACATTTAAAACACATCCCTGTTCACCTTCACAATACAGATCAATACTTGTTGACGACACCAATATACAACACCATGAAAATAATAAACAAAAACTTCAAATTCTCTGGGCCCCTATATCAAAAGCAATCAACCAACACTCAACAAAATTTATTATGAGTGTAGCAGCAACGTGCATATAACAAATATCTAATGCCATTTAGCATTTCTACCAATTTCCAGCCAACTCTCTGATATTGAGATCCTTGTGTTGCAAAAAAAAAATCTTTAATTACAACGGATGAATTAAAAATTTAAAAAAAAATTATAACAACCGTGTTTTTTTTCAAAATCACCATCACCATATTCGGGTTTCTCTTTATTTCTATGTGAATTTATCTTATCGAGTAAAAGTAAATCATTACTTAATTATATATGCAATTACGACAAATGCAGAAAAAAAAGCTTTTGCTAACCAACAATTTTTTTTCAACATGATCTCATTCTTTTTCATCTCGCTTAACTCGACGCCTCTCCCTTTATCATTTTTAATGGCATATCTTTCAGCGGCGTAAGCGAACATGGTTCTCTATGGCTTCTTTTTCTTACTTGTGAATAGCTATAATTTTATTCAGAAATTTAGTGCTGTCGTTTCCTATTGGATTCTCCACGTAATTTAGAGTGATCCTTCTCTTAGGCTGCCTCAGATGTGGCAATCAATCTCATGTTTTTTCTACATCCATATCCTGTTGAAACGCCGGTTCTCGTACGAACACCGAAGTTAAGCAACGTCGACCCTGGTCAGTACTTGGATAGGTGGCGGTTTCGGAATACTGTTTGTATGTACGGGTGGTGTAATGG
Source organism: Acanthosepion pharaonis (assembly GCA_903632075.3). Lineage (NCBI taxonomy): Eukaryota > Metazoa > Mollusca > Cephalopoda > Sepiida > Sepiidae > Acanthosepion > Acanthosepion pharaonis. Next base: position 145,890 of record CAHIKZ030002939.1, read on the forward strand.
ATAACGGCTCGGAATTGGAAATAGGAGAGCCGATTTCAAATTCCAGTCAGAAAAGGTATGAATCCACTTCTCCTCTCCATAGCTATGGGTTAATAAGTATGACTTGTAACAGTAAAATCATTATTATCTCAAAAAAACAAAAATCTTACAATCAAAAAATATTTTCTGGCTTTAAATAACCGGTAAGAGGTTGATAAGCCGTAAGCAAAACAAATCAGTCAACAAGAGTAGGTGTACGAAACTGAACACAACAGAATCTGAAATAGTTTTGCTGTTTCCGCTTTCTGCGCTGATAACAGTTACGCTACCTGCACGTTTGTCAGTAAGAATCGAACGCGTTACAGTGAAGATTCCCAGATTAAAATTCAGTTAATAACTGTTTTAGATTACGAATTCTAACACCGAACACATTTTGATACATTCGGTGCATTCAAACGTTTCGAACGTGTTTTTAAGTTATTCAAACATGGGAAGGGACTCTCTAATAGATAATGGGTCATTGTTTTTAAAAAGAGAGAATGTGAGGGAGGATTTGTACTGGGAAGTTTTTCACGTATCTAGTAAACTGCATAAGTCCTATTTTCTCATGTTACATATATAAATGTCTGTGAAAACGTTCGATTTCATGGTAATATAATCAAAATTGGGTTGTTTTTTTTTCCCAAAATCAAAAGGAAGACTTTTTTAAATAAATTTCGAACGGTGTAAGTTCATGCGATGTGTAGCAAAATAGAACCAATCTTTTCAACAACATACATACATACATACATACATACATATCTATCTATCTATGTAAATGTGTGTGTCTGAAATATATATATATATATATATATATATATATAACGTCATCCACAGACAGACTGTTTCACAGCTCGTGTGTGTGTATATAATATATGTGTATATATGTGTGTGTGTGTGTATAATGTATATATATATATATATGTGTGTGTGTGTGTGTTTATAATGTATGTGTGTGTGTGTGTTTATAATGTATATGTGTGTGTTTATAATGTATATATATATGTGTGTGTGTGTTTATAATGTATATATATATGTGTGTATAATGTATATATATATGTGTGTTTATAATGTGTGTATATATATATATATATGTGTGTGTGTATAATGTATATATATATATATATGTGTGTGTGTGTGTATATAATGTATATATATATTTATATATATATATATATATATATATGTGTGTGTGTGTATAATGTATATATATATATGTGTGTGGGTGTGTGTGTTTATAATGTATATATATATATATATGTGTGTGTATAATGTATATATATATGTGTGTGTGTATAATATATATATATATATATATATGTGTGTGTGTATAGTGTATATATATATATATATGTGTGTGTGTGTGTTTATAATGTGTATATATATATATGTGTGTGTGTGTTTATAATGTATATATGTGTGTGTGTTATAAATGTGTATATATATATATGTGTGTGTGTGTGTTTATAATGTATATATATGTGTGTGTGTTTATAATGCATATATGTGTGTGTGTGTTTATAATGCATATATGTGTGTGTGTGTTTATAATGTGTATATATATATATATATATATATATATGTGTGTGTGTGTATATATAATGTGTGTATATATATATATATATAGAGAGAGAGAGAAAGAGAGAGAGTGTGAGTGTATGTGTATGTAAAGCTAGAACACGAAAATTTAGTATAGTTTAACCTTCTGTGTTCTCAGATGGGCAATATGTTACAAAATTAGGCGGAACAGTAGAATTATTCCTGTTTGTCAATTAACGGAGAAACAGAATAAGCAAGAATAAAAACAACTGAGGCAGAGATAAGTAATTCTTGTCAGTCTGCAACCTTCTTTGTGTATTGTTAGAAAAGCCATTGGACGTCGTAGTTACTAAGAATTATTTGTTCATGTTGCACATAATAAATTAGGTTGGAAAGAAATTCCTGTCACATTTGGAGATGGCAAGTTAGTTTCTGCTTTGTTGGTCTTAATTTCGATATTTAATCTAAATATTTTCACTCGTTTTCGATAACATAATTTCATCTGTTTGTCCCGTTCTCGAGCGTAAAATTCCAAAGGCTTCAGAAAAAATTCAATACCAATTTTAACCTCTCCGCAATTACTCAACAGTTTTCCCTCTAAAGGCAAAACAAAGGTTACAGTGATCTGAAAAGATCATAGTCAAATGGAGTGAGGCCAGGAGAGTAAAGAGGATAAGGAAGATTTTCTATATTTAATGACATAATCCGAATGACTAGGGCAATAATAATTAATCTTTAGAGGGAAAACCGTTGTGTAAGAGCAAAACGCATTTACAATTAAACAACGGTGGTCTCTTTATCTGCAAATTTTTGTGCAATAATTTCAGTTGACGACAACTGCTTCGTTTTAGCTTGGCACTTTGTGATAGATGACACGTTTTACAACCTACGAAACACAGAGAAAGGACGTTTTAAAGTGGAAAATAATTCTTCACTCGCAAAACCGTATCAAGGCTTTTGAACACTATCAAGACTGGTGAGTCCTAGGCAGCAATACTCCATTTTTGGTCTGATCTGGATCTTTTAACGATAGAGCATAGCAAGACAAGGCAGTGGAGCGATGCAACGGACCGACCCTATTTCCCAATATCTTTAGCGATGTATTGTATGTAGGGTGCGATGGATAAATTGTCGTCTAAATTATGCAAAAAAAAAAAAAATAAATAAATAAATAAAAAATAAAATGTAAATAAGACTGACGACTCATTTTAACAGATATATTTACCAAAATTACATAAAATATCTTGAAACACTAAAAAGTAAATTTATTCAATAAAACCACTATTGACTTCAATCGCTACCTCCAGAAAACTTCGGAATCTCCTGCAACTCTTCTGAATGCGGCCATAATCTTTGCCTTCAGTTCATCTTTGGTCTTACACGGAGTTTTCTTGATCTCCCACTCAACTGTGACCCACATATAACAATCAAGGAGGTTGTAGTCTGGGGTGTTAAGTAGCCAGATATAAGGAGTGATGTGGTTGCAGAAACAGTCTGACAGAAATGACTGTATTTTCCTACATGGTGCAGAGTCCTGTTGCCAGACATAGGGTCTTCCAGTCTTCACCCTCTTGACACGGGGCAGCACTACTTACTCAAGGAACTTGATGTAGGCCTCCGTGTTGAGTCTGAGACCCTGTCGGAAGATGAATGGAATCATAACATCGCCATCACTAGTGATCACTCCAAACACCTTCCTAATCATCATTAGACTCGTCCAACTTTTTCCGAATCCTCTGCACTGTCTTCAGATTGACACCCAAACACACTAAAATGTTAGCATTGGAGCTTCCCGCGTGAAGGACAAGCAGTACAGAATGTCGTTTCCCAATTTCTGGTGGAGTGAATTGTGCCATGGTAATCTTTTTCTCACGGACGATGTCCAACTGACCCTACTATACTGTACATTCGAGAAAATCAAGAATAAACAACGCGCATGTGCGAAACTGAAAATATAAAGTGGTGACAATTCACCATTGCACCCTGTATGTACTACACCCAGACATCAAGTGTATATGAGTTCCACTTGATGTCTGGGTGTAGTATGATTTCACATAGGGACTCAAGACAAGAGATATTCTTGTGAGAACAACCATTCGTGATAGGCGAAGATTTAGGGTCTACTCAGATGATGAATTCTTTGTATTTTAAATTTAGATCTCTAATAGCTGATCCCAGCTTGGTGGACTGAAGGCTGTTTAGAAGTGGGAGAAAAAGTATAAGCTAGAAGATGTTCAGGAAATGTAAAAAGATTTATATTGTCATGGTGATAATGCTCTTCTTGTTATTCAATGTTGTGGCAGACATGAGACAGAACCTGGGACGAGCACAACTGGTTGCGACTTGCCTTGTACCTGCCAAAAAAGAGCCCGTATTTGCTTAGCATGTAAAGCTACTGCAGTTGAAATGAGGGAGAAAAAAGCACTTACCGCTCTGCCGTAATCTGTCCTCGGCCAGATAACGTAAAAGAATGAGGGGGAGACGTGCATTGCATTTTTATGCAATAAAGATGCAATGCATTATGGTACAGGGACACAATGAATTATGGGATCACATGAAGACGCAAGGGATTATGGGTATATGGACAAATATAAAAGCAACTACTTTTTCCCAGTACGGGGAGTTCTTCGTATGACGTTCACGGTTGGCGGCTAGAACAGTCTGTTAGTGCGATTTTGAGACAGAATTCAAGAAGGAACGACTCTAGGTTGAAATACCAACTGGGAGAGCTTGAATTTACTCGCTGGTTGCTGTTTTCTTTATTCGCAACAAATGTGCTGCGTCATTTCAGAACATGGGCAATCATGGCTCTTCAAAACTCTATCACTTGGGACCCTCAGCTGTTTTTTCTCCCCTATCTAAGCCCCCACCCTTACCCCGTAGTTCCGCTATCCATTCGACCAAGCTCGTCAGGTAGTCGTTTTCCTTATGTCTCTTGCCCTCAATACGCCATGTGAGGGTTATTTTTTTAAGCTTTACTTTCTCATTAAGTGTTCAAGAAATTCCAGCCTTTTCTTCATGACTGCCCAGCACAAGTGTTCGTTTTGTTACTATTTTCTTCAAGACTACTGCGATACTTACTCGTTCCGTCCATAAAACTCTCAGTATTATTCTCTGGAACCACATTTCTGTTGACTCTAGTTTCCTTCTCATCCTTGGGGAGATTGTCCAGCATCCACTGCCACATAAGATGACGGATAACGCAAAACAATCCACCGCTCTTTTGTTTGTTTGCTAACGAAAATCTTTCCGTTTCTCAGCACTTTGATTAGTTTTACGTGTCTGTTTTTTGTTTTGTGTTTCGCTAACAATATTTTGGAAATTTTTTAAAAGATTTTCTCTGAAAACCATTACGTCTTATCCATAAATTCTGCGTAATTTAATTGAATTCCATTCAAATGAATAAAGTAGACGACTATTTTTTTTTTCTTTACTGTTATTATTTTTCCCCCTTTGTTATATTTTGGCGCCAACAAACAAAACAGACATGAATAATCTTTTTATATATATCTTTTTAAATTCGTTTATTATAGCTTTTATTTTTTCTGGTTGGGTTCGGGCTTTTAAATCGGCTAGAATTATCTAATGGTACATCGTTTTTAACATTTTTTTTTCACTTAGCGACAGTTCAGAAAAAAAGTTGAATGTTTAATAATTAGAAAATGCGTGGGGAGGAGAAACGTGAATTCGTCAACAATTGAATGAAATCAAAATGAGTCCATGTTACACCAAATCTAAAATCACCGTTCTACGACTACATATGATGGAGCTGTGAGACAGATAAACAAAGCAAGAAACGGAAATCGCTTTAATTTTCCTTTGTTAGCAACAACGAGAAGGCTACTGAACTACTAGATAATATCAATCCTTTTCTCTCACTATTTTACCAAACTGCGATCTGTAAAAATGGGCGGGAAGATTCAGCTTCTGCCTCATTACCAACATCCACCTTTAGGATGGTGCGCCACCATAATAATTTAGAAAAGATCCTCCTGTTTTTATATATATATATATATATATATATATATATATATATATATATATATAATATGTGTGTGTGTGTTTCCAAAGGAATCCCACTGCTATTCGGGCCGGTCTGCGTCTTATGAGACATTCAGTTAAATTCTCGCCTTTTCCACCAGGCGGCAGTCACCTATTTATATATTTATATTTCCTCGGTGACGTCATGACAATATTGGCCGTGGGAAGCGTTATCAGGCACATTTAGAAAATTTCTGATAACAATACCACGGTTTGATCCAAGCCTTGTGAGTAAAAGTGGGATGACGGAACAGTTCGGGGCCGTCGATAGCTGTACAAGCACGAAGTCATAAGTCACCGTAACCAAGTGTTTTTTTGACGTATTTGCGATCACACCAAATAATGCGTGAAAAACTAATTAAGGTTTGTTCAGCATAGTTGCAGTATAAACCACAAGCGGACTCTGTGTGTGTGTGTATGTATACACACACACACACACATTATTTATATATATATATATATATATATATATATATATATATATATATATGTGTGTGTGTGTGTGTGTTTGCACTGGTGTAATGATAGGTTCCAAGTCCAACCAAGAAGATCTACCGCGTAAAATTGTATTGTTTGAGCTTTTGGTTCGATTTCCAAAATTTGATCAAAAAACCAAACGTCAACGGCGAAATTATTCGTACACACATCAGTTTTTGAATATTTTTATCCATTTCTTAGAGTCTAATGTCTGTATCATGCCAGGTTTTTTTATATGTTATTAAGACAAAAAAAAAAAACAGAATACAAAACTGTTTTCAGAAAAATAGATTAAATGCAACAAATATGAGAGGCTAATTTTAAAATATTAAAAACTGAATGATGTACGAATAATTTCGTCGTTGACTAATATATATGATATATGGCCTGACGCTTGCATCTCGCATGAAACAGACTGTCGCCTCTAAGTGTTGACTTTAAACAATATGTTCTTTTTATATCTACACACACTATCTCTGATTGAGGACTTTATCCCATAAATATAGCACATCTTCAAACTATATTTCTTTATATATATATATATATATATATATATATATATATATATATACTAAATTGTAATTGGTAGGGATTATTCCAAAGAGGACTGCAGTCGGTTTGAGGAGATGAATATGCCTCTATACATCGAAATATATTTATTACCGACAATGGATTTTTATGGCTTTTCTTAATTATTATATATAATCACAGAGAGAGAGAGGGGCGGGGATTAATAGAAATATAAGATTTGTCACTTAGCTGATTGATGTTATATTCAGCACCTCTACTGCAGAGTTTCTTAGACGAACCTACACACACACATACATCTTACTTATTATAAAACGCAGATTGTGTGTGTGTGTGTGTCTGTAACGTTTATATATTGGATCGGATTTCCTACATTTTTCAACCGATTTCAACAATACTTTACAGGACTACTATAAAATTACCTTTTGTGGTGGTTCTAACAGCGCCAAAATGGGAAAATATAATTGTTTTTGCACAAAATCAATTTGAAAACACGATTAAGAGACATCGTGAAAATGGAAGGGGACAACTCACATCGGGTTTTTTTGTGTGGGGTTACTTTAAAATTTATGGGAGCGGCGGATTATATTTTTCAGCCGATAAAACAAATATTTTTTTTTTTTTTGGCAGGTAGTGTTTCTTATTCTCTTGCACACTTTTTTTTCTTTATTTTTAACATTCAGAATGCTTTAAAAATTCCATTTACAAAACAATTATTTATAATAAAATTCTATTCAGTTGGGAGACTCATAACGATTGAAAACAATGTTTTTGTTTGAGTTTGGGTTTGACCAATTCGTAAAAAATAAAAAAATAAAAAAACTAATTAAGACATGCGTGTCAGTCAACCTTAAACAATAATCTAATGATCTCTACTGATTTTACGAATACAAACATCGAATAATTTCTTTATCTTTAGGAAAAGATAATGAAATCTAAACATACGCAAATCCTAACTAAAAATAATAACCGGAACGGGAAACTACTTTAAATACACATGGTGTCCAATTTTTTTTACTGTATTCAATAAGTAAAAATCATAAATTGTAAAAGATTATTATTACAGAAAGGCTACTAAATGAATAAGATTTGTTAGATCATAATTAATATACCCAAATAAAGTTAATATTTTTTGTATTAGAAACAACGAGTGGAAAATATATTCAAATCAGAATTCTAATTATGAATCATCACAAGCAAAATATGCAATTTTTATTACTGTATTCAATAAGTAAAAATTATAAATTGTAAAACTAAAAGATTACAGAAAGGCTACCTACATTTTTCAACCGATTTCAACAAAACTTCACTTTTTTTTTTTTGGCATGTAGTGTTTCTTATTGTCTTGCACACTTTTTTCTTTATTTTTACATTCAGAATGCTTTAAAAATTCCATTTACAAGACAATTGTTTATAAAAAAATTCTATTCAATCAGTAGACTCATAACGAGCAAAAACAATGTATTTGTTTGAGTTTGGGTTTGACCAATTCGTTAAAAAAAAAAAAAAAAATTTTAATTTAGACATGCGTGTCCGTCAACCTTAAACAATAATCTTTGTCAATTTTATTTTTCAGTCTTTATGATGGTAGATACTTGATCTATCTCTTACTGTTATATCACCGGGCAACGCCGGGCTCTACTGCTAGTGTGTGTATATATATATATATATATATATATATATGTATATATGTATGTATGTAAGCAAATATATGGATATAGATCCAACAGTATGAAGAAAAATATACGGAAAAAACAAACAAAAATCCTAATATGCAATTATGCTGTTTTACTGTTAATATAATGTCAACGTCGGACGTTTCGGTCTAGTGGACCATCTTCAGGACATATTCATAAAACATAATTAACATTAGAATATATTTAATTCAACATGAAAAGACGATGGACATAAGGGTAAGACTAATCAAAACAGATAATTGAAATTTTTCAAGATCAGCGTTCCGTTTCAATATGATCACGTCGGCGTCACGTGGGCGATGTTGTGAAAACGTATTCCTAAAATATAGTATTTTGAATGAAAAATGAAAAGAATTTTATTTTAATCTAAAACTTAATATGTACGTTTGTCTCGCTAGAAAAGGGGAAATATTAAAGAAGCCAGGTCTAGTGTTCACCGTGAGTGAAATAGATATTATGGCTGCCTCATAAATCCGCACGGTGAATACTAGACCTGGCTTTTAATAGAGGGTAATATATTTTGCGTGCACACTCCTATCTGCCAGATGTTGGTGATCATGTCTGTCCACAATTTCTTCTACTTTGTAGCTCTTTGTGAGTTTTGTCTTTTTGTTATTTCTCTTAAAACTTGTTCTGTCATCCATTTACTCAATACTCGTCAGGTAGGTTATACGTTGTTTTTCTCTGCCCCTCGGCCATCTTTCCTCGCTATGCAACCAAAACTGTCTCCATCTGATGTTAAGTATAAATGTCTTTTTTTGCTTTCATTTTCTCTAAAACTTCATCGTTACTCACATGTTTTGATCTATGATATTCCCAGTATCCTTCGGTTGAATCTTATTTCTGTTGCTTCAGGCCTCTTCATCTGTAAGTGGGTTGTCCAGTATTCACGACCATATATAAGGACTGATGTTATGTAACAGTTGAATACTCTATTCTTTGTTTTTAATGAAATTTTTTTTCTTGATACTCCGCTTAGCTTTTGAAAGACATTTTCGCTATCCAAATATATATTCAAATTTTAAAGTCGCACTCTGTTAAAACACTCTCCGATTGTAAAAATAGTTGTACTGGTTTGATTTTTGTTATCTCCTATGTGTAATTTTAGTGTTAGCTTGTCCCTTATGCTGACAGCCATAAATGTAATTTATTGAAGAAATGCTTTGGATGTTGCATACTTATTCCAATAAAAAAAAAAACTTTATATATTGCATTAATAAATAATTCAGGATTTTAAGATAAAAATTATCGGTTTTTCAAAAAGATTCTGTAAAATTTTCCTCATAGGTTTCCTTATTTTTATGTACTTGTAAAATCTGAAATAGCCAAAACAACTACAGAAAATCTGACAAAGTATTAAATCTACGGAACGCTGACAGTGTAAAAATTATCCAACAGGTTCGTAAATTGCCACATACCAAAGAAGATGGTGGAAGTGATTTTTTTTCTTCTCAATTTTTCCTCCCATGTACTTATAAAATTCATGATAGCCTGAACATCATCCGATAAACTGAAAGAGAATCAAACCATATCTTGGAGAATATATGGAAGGCTGACAATGCAAAAATTAACCAATTGTAAGGCGAAGCACAGAAAGTGTCCGTTGCTAAATTAGGTGGCGGACATTATCGAAAGGACAATTTAATTTATTCGAACATTGTCCGAAGCCATGTTCTGTCTGGTCATCACCCCCGGCCAGTTCAACTGGACGAGGAGAGGACTGGAGAAGACCCACTTGCCAGAGTGAAGAAACGAAGATTTGAAACCTATTCAACGGCTGAAGGGAATACTTGATTATATCGAATAATCATGTGACAGCAGTAATACATGACGCTACCCGGGATAAGTGATCGATGTTGGACCACATTGGCGTCGGCAGCAATTCTGTTGGTGGAAGCATGAGGGAGATCAACGATTGTACACACACAGATTGAATACCGTTCGATGATTAAAGCAAGATCGATGAATAGTAGCAAACAGCCGAGAGATTAAACCAAGGAGGCTCTTTTGGGACTCAATATTTTTCGATATATACATACATACATACATATATATATATATATATATATATATATATATATATATATATATATATAAAGTCGACTCTCCCGTCGAGACTCGACGTATGAGGGTCAAGCAGATCAGTTTCCAGGAAACCGACATGAGATTTGATTATAGTGGTGAAGGCCACGTGCAGGACCATCCACACTTTTTGAAGGGACGAATACAGAGACCTGGTCTACCGAATGCCACAAGGTTCCCAAACGACCCTCCGCAGGTTTTGAATTCAGAGTTGTCCTTCTCTTAGACTAGTTGCCATCCAAGGCTATAGAACCCAGTCTGCCCTGCTATTTTACCCATAGCTGGAGGGAGAGAAAGAGGATTCATACCTTTCCCAAGGGTATTAGCACGTAAGTGAATGTAATGGATTCGACTGGACTCAATATTTTTCGAGATATATATGTGTTGAGTTTATTGTATACTTGAAGCTTTTAGTTTTTATTCTTACTATCTGTATATATATATATATATATATATATTGTTGTAGCATACCTACAGACGATAGTGGGTATGTCCCAATCCACATAAATATAGTAGTAAGTACTGTATGGAGGTCTGCATTTGGAGATTTGTCTCCAACTGTGCTTGTTAAACTCTCTGCCTCCGGGCAGAGAGGATCCCCAGACGAGGCTATGCCGGTTGACAGAGTCTCGTATCGGAAAACAGCTACTCGACCCCGTTTTATACCGGGTCTACAGGGAATTTTGGCCAAGCCTACGGACTCGGTTACCCCACATTAAATTATGCCTTGTGCCACATCTGACCGCGTGGGATCGTTGGTAGATATCTTACAGTTGGAGATTCATTGTGGAATTCACTTCTAGCAGTTGACTACTTCTTCTACGCGCCACTGGCGAATCTTATATATGTTGTTCTTGTCCTAAGTATTATCGTTCATTACCAACCTTCGTGTGAGTATTCCATTTAGTAACCTTCCCTAGGTTACAACATATATACTAGGATAGGATAAGGAAGAAATTGGAAACGTTTATAAATTTAACATATTTCGCTTTTACTTTTAGTTTCATCAGAAATGTTTGGAAATTAATTATGCAAAAGAAAGTTCCGGTATTTTTCCTTCTGAGTTTTTCATTTGTCAGGTAGATCTTGCCTTAAGGTGTTAACGAGTTTGTATGTTTGGATTCTAGTAAGCTTTTTTTGTCCGTCTGGTAGGATTCTTGAAAGTGGTAGATAGATGCTAATGAGATGTTGGCGTGTTTGTGAATCATATTTTTAGTTGGTCAGGTGATGATTGGTGTGGTAGGGAGGAGACTTAGATTACATCGTCCGCAGATAGGCGGATCTCAAATTCTTTAAGTATGGGTTTTATGAAAGTTGATGATATGAAAAAGAATGTTTGGTGTGTGTTTATCGATGTGAGAGTTTATTCTAAATATTTTTATGGGGTGGAGAAGACTTAAATTACAAAAGACATGCCACCATCTCACCACTACCTTCAAATTTCACACCAGACCGACAACAAATGTCCACTAGAATCCCAACGTGCGCAAACACACACGTTAAAACCATAAGACAAAGACACGCGAGGTCTACCCTTCCAAAAATGTCTGATGAAGCTTAAATAAAAGAGAAACCTGCTAAATTTATAACGGTTTCCTGTTTGTTCTTTATGCTATCATTTGGTTGGATTCTAATCCATATTTGGTCATATTTCTGATTCTAATACATATTTGGCCCATTCTAGAAATAATTACTCTTTCCCAAGCCAACATACATGACTATAAAATGTTAAAAGAACACGATTAAATTCATAAAGTCCTGTTATTTAAAATATATAATACATGCATTAATCGCAAACTAAAATAATTTAATTATTTAGATAAAAAAATTACCAATATCATTTGATCACTTTCGTTTATTAGACATTAAATTACGTCACTTAGCGTCTTCCATAATTTACTTAGATTTTCAGTTAACCTGATGAATATTTATAGGCGTTTCTTAAAAAAGAAATAACATTTTCTTTTCTTTATAAATACTTACATTGTTCGTACTATAGTCTTCATCTTTGTTGCCATATTTATCACAACGTTTCGGCCGTTGTACGTTCCGGCCATCTTCAGGTGGTTAGCGTGGCATCTAATTGATCCCCTAATTCTATCCTCTATTACTAAACGGAACACTATTTCTATTCTATCTTCTATTACTATACGAATTGCTATTATATATACTATTCAGTATATTATCTCTATACTGATCACTATAAGATCTTTATATATATATATATATATATATATATATATATATATATAAGCAATCTAGATGCAATGATCATAAATAAACTCAACATATTTAAATATTAAATACCTATCTTAAGTGCTTTCGGGCCTTCTATTGCATGAGCTTCAGTACAAAATATACACACTGTCGCCAACCAACCAGCATAAATAATCAATCTAGAGATCTGTCTAAAATAAACTTAAGTATTAACCTTAAACAAAATAATTTTTTCCTCTCCTAAATTTCTTTATTTTCAATGATCCATGTATAGAGCTTTTGGTTGAAGATCGCATTGAGCCGTGAAACTGACACCCACCATTCAGTGTTGATTCCTATGTCCGTACTGTTACTATCTCTCTCTTATATATATATATATATATATATATATATATATATATATATATATATATATATTACATTTTGTCATTTTTCTTTCATCTATATTGAATTGAATAAATGCTTGACTGAAAATGAGTGATATTTTTTCCTGAAGGATCCAAATTTTCAGTGCCAAGTTGCGTTATAACAAATGGTAAACATTTCAGATTCATCGTCGGTCAGTTTATCGAGTGTAAAGGACGTTATAGAAAGAGACTTTTAAAATAATAGTTCATTTAACCTGATAAACAGCCATTGACTTACACACGAAGCATATAAGAAATTATTGATTTTGTGAGGGCGAAGTGAAATTTTGATTTATAAATGACACTTATTTATGCACGTATGTATATGGCGGGTTCAAAATTAGGTCTACAGTAATGAAGAGCAAAGCGTATTGTATTGATTATGCAAACATATCAATAGTAAACATATCAATCTCTAAAATGTTCAAAATATTTACCCCCATCATTTACACACTCCTCTTTCCCTACAGAACATTTATTATTATTATTATTATTATTTTCTTTGATTTCTGGCGTTTTACATTTCTTTCCGGGTCCCGCCTTAGGGACCTAAGGTTAGAAATGGCGTCATGACACTTTCCACTCAAAAAAAAAAAAATTAAATTACATAGATAAAGCCCTTCGTAAGGTGTGGGCTGTACTTGTCAGAACCATTTTTTGTATCTCCTTGAGGCATGGACTTCCAGGAATCCCTTCAATTAGTCTACTGCAATCTTTTCCAACCAGTCCTAGGGCTCCAACTACAACAGGGATTGTTGATTTTCCATATGCCACATTTTCGAGATTTCTATTTCAAGGTCCTTGTACTTTGACAACTTTTTGAATCTTGTACTTTGACAACTTTATGAATATCTTACTATTATATCTTATTATTATTATTATTATTATTATCATTATTATTATTAATTATTAAGAAATAAAAATTATAAAAAAATGCATTATAATAACAATTATGAAAATAAAGATAAATATTTTTAATAATTTATATGAATTCTAGTACTGAATAAATCCAAGAACCACTATTATAATACCGGTATAATACTTAATGTATACCTACTTTTGCAGCCCCCATACATATATACACACGGTGTTTACTCATTTCCCTACGAGAATGAGATGTGACACAAGGTCGGATTAATGTGGGGACCCGAGCGCATACACTCGGGCAGGGACAAAAATTCCCCTCAGTCCCCGCAACCGTCGGTTGCGCTGGCCTCGGTGCGAGCACCGATCCCTCTCTCTTGTGCAATGGAAGGGCGCGGCATCGGGCAGCTGTTCCCCAGGGCTGGGCACCTCTTCCGTATAATTTTCCTCTGTTGCCCCTCTGTCCTCAGACAGAGAAGCCCCTGAGCGCACTCTGTCCAAAGACACACACAGCTGAGAGATGATAAGTAGATGTGTACCTACTCAAAAGAGTAAGGTATACATATACACACACACACACACACACAAAACACATAGAGAGAGAGATTGAGAGAAAGAGAGAGAGATGGTATTTGTTGCTTGTCCGGATCGTGGAGGATTGTTAAATGGAAAGTCGGAAATAATGTCTAAATGTAGGCATATTAATGAATATATTCTCGGTTTTTACGAACCCGAATGAAGATTAACAATGGGGAGTAGAAGGAAGAAAGGATTAAAGGAAGGAGTGGTAGCGAGAAGGAAAGAAAGGTTTGTTTGTTTTTTGTTTTTTTGCCACTCCTCCTTCAGTGGATTTTCCGGTAGTAATATCAGGTTTCGGGGCGTTATTATTAACATATTTTATTTTATTATGTTATTTTCCCAACCACCTGATGAAAACCTGAGTAGTGAATAGGTAAATAATTTATTCCTTTTATAATATATATATATATATATATATATATATATATATATATATATATATATATATATATATATATCCCACAGTATGAAGAAAAAATATACTGAAAAAATATACTTTTATATATAAAAGATTTCAGTTATCTGTTTGGATTGGTATTGCTTTCATGTCCATCGTCTTTTTCATGGTCTATGTTAATTATGTTTTATGAATATGTCCTGAAGATGGTCTATTAGACCGAAACGTCCGACGTTGACATTAAACATTAAAACAGCATAATCGCATATTAGGATTTTTGTTTGTTTTTTCAGTATATTTTTCTTCACACACACACACACACACACATATATATATATATATGTGTGTGTATATATATATATATATATATATATATCCGGTGCGTAAAAAGTTCTCGACCTGACCCACCTCCCAAAGACTGGCCAAATGACCAAACATAAGAATATATTTTGGAAGTTTTCCTTTTCAGTAACCTCACCCCGAACATGTTCACTGTCATATTTGATGTTTATGACCAACGGACGACACATTTATGATAAAATTATTCAGGTTCAACATTGCATACAAATGAGTTTTTGTAAACGCAGTTTAATCTCTAACGAAACACACACACACACACACACACACACATATATATATATATATATATATATATATATATATATATATATATATATATATATATATATATATATATATGGTGGACATTTAGTTCGACATCTGAGAACAAAATAGTTCAGTCTAGAACTAAACAACCAAACTCTTGGCAAAGATGTTTTGATCATGGTGTTGAAGGTATGTGCAGAACTGGCCACAGTTTACGGAAAGAACTGATAAGATTAATGGTACCCCACCTCAGATTTCCAAACAGCCATGCTTCTCATGTTTTATTGTCTCAGTATTTAACCTCTTGAAGAATACAAGAGCAAAAACTGCACATGTTGGTAAACATGATCCTCGCTGGAAAGACAGGCTGCCTCAGAAGTCTAACCTTACCCATATAGATGATTTGAATATAGAAATGAAAGTACGTATAGTGAAGGGGGCCGTGTTGTGACTATTGTATCATAAATTCTTAGAACAGATCTCCTCCCCATGCTTTATGGTCATTAAGTTTAAGACTACACCCCAGGGAGGGGATTCAAAGCTTAAAGACATGTGAATTCGGAGTTATCTTTCTTCCGCAACGACTGTCACCATGAAATATGAATTCCTGCATTTTCGGGGACCTTAGCGTCGGTTTTGAATTTGCTAACCAGTCGCTTCCTCTGTAACTAAATGGCATAGCACAACAGGCCAAATGACTGTGCAGGATACAGGTTCGAGTCCTGTCAGAGGACACACATTTTCTACGAAATTTCTCGGACATTCAGGCCGGAAAATGTAGTTAATACTGTTTATTACAAACAGAGCATTTACTTAAATATTTGTATCTATAAAAATAACATATAAACAGAATATATATATATATATAATATTATTATTATTAAAACATGTTTCAATACTTTGATTGTACTTCTTCAGGCGATAGTAAGTGACTGGTGATTAAATGATTTTTAAGAAAATTTAAAACAAAGTGTAACCTCTTTAAAGTTTAGGGGAAACATAAGGTCAGAATTAAAAATAGACTTGTGGGTATGTCTTGATTAAACAATTAAACGTCAGATCTGCTTTAAATAGAAAAATAAGCTCAGAGGGTCGAGCTGGGTGAGTTATTTTTTCATGCAATGATAAACCAGGACATGTCTATTGACAAATGCGGTAAAATATGTAAGCGAGAAATGTATCGTAATTGTTCACAATTTTTTGAAACGGTGTTGAAGGGCGAGGTGGGTTAATCAGACATAGTTTTTTTTTTTTTTTAATTTTATATTCAGGGAGCTTCTTAAATGGGTCTGTAGATAAAATTAAAAATGTGGAACATCTAAATAAGATATTAACAATACAAACCGTACAGCAATACATAGCAATATTAAAGCTAAATAAACAAAATAAAGGTATATATATATATATATATATATATATATATATATATATATATATATATAAATTATGGCTATAAGAAATGTAATACGTAATTTGTAAAATGAAACTATATCTTGAGGTAAAAAACAAACTGTCAGCAATTTACAGTCAATTCATTTTAATAGGGATTTTTTGTATATCATCGTAGATTTTATATTTAATCGTAGATCCTGCGAGATCAATAATCTGAACAAGGCCATCATGCTCCAAATCTCGGTCATGATAACTTGTGATTCGTGATAGCACAGGCATACATGATATTTGAGATTTTATATATATATATATATATATATATATATATATATATAATCGTAGATTATATATATATAATTTTTCGCTTGAGGATGAAACAGGGTTTGTTACTTTAATTCAATTCAGTTTTAATAATTATACAGATGGTTTCGGCTCTCGTTTTTGAAACATGAGAAGTCTTATGTAGCGAAGGAATCATATTTTTTTTAAAATAATTATATATATATATATATATAAGTTCGTAGGTATGCAGAAAATAGAAAAGAACACGTTGGGTGCATAATCCGGGGTTCCTTAGTATTTTTTGTTTTTTATTTTTAAGAAGACAGTGCTCCATACAGAAGTAGAGCTTATATTATAGGAATATTATTATGCGAAGGAATCATATTTTTAAACAAAAAATATTATTATAATAATATATATATATATATACACATATATAATCGTAAGTCGAGTGTGATCAATAATCTGTCGGATTAATAAAAATAAAGTCCATTACCCACTTTAGAAATTGGTTTGTCTACGTTAGGATACGAAACTGTGCAGACATGAATGTTTCAAGAGTTTGAAAAAGTTTTGACTTTTCGTGATTAGCGAAGCATTTCGTGGCTGAGTCAGTGTAAGCACGGCTGATCTAACGACGGTTTCTCCTGCCAAAGAGTATGCTGGTTCGAATCCTCCTAGGGAGCGCACATTTTCTTTTATAAGGTTTCTCGAATTTTCATGACGTTAGATGAAAATAAATAAACGGATCGTCCACTCAAATATGTGTATCCACTAAAAATAACGTTTAAGTAAATATATATATATATATATATATATATATATATATATATATTAGTTACTGCGTTCAATATGCGGTTATACACGGCAGGACAAAGTCTCTAAACCTGATTGTTTCCTCAAATGTGGCATCGGTGGTATCTAATCTTTTCTGATGCAACCACAGTTCAGATGGGCTGGTCATGTCATCAAAATGAGTGATGAGCGAATGCCGAAATGTATAGCCACCTTTTTCATGCTAAGCGTAATATAGGCCGTCATTGGTTACACTTCAAGGACAAACTTAAATACAATTTAATTGCTGCAAACATCCCTATAGAGGAGTTCGAATTCGCTGTTGAAAACCGAGCAAACTGGAGAAATACCTAAGTTTGAAAAGAATCTTCTCAACCATCTGAGAGAATTAAGAGCCAACACTAAATCTCGGTCTAATATATCAACCCATATGACGATCAGCTCTTCAGCATGTCCCTCGTGTGGACTTGTTTGCAAATCCCGTGCAGGATTGTTGTCTCATAGACACTCATATGTCGAAAACGACAGGAGAGTCCATCATATTATCATATATATGAGAAATAAGGACCGTAGAGAAGCACGTTTATATAATACCGACATCCGTCACTCCCGGGAGACTCTGGAGTCTACAAGAAAGTCTTAAAAGATGTCGTCTCTCTCAAATAGTGTAAATTTATTTCTCATATCTACTCTATATAATACTATGGTATTTTGAATTAAAGTTAAAATAAAATAAGAGTAAATTTTGAAATCTCTTGGTGATTTTTTTTTATTTCCTTTTTTTTTTTTTTTTTTTTTTTTCTTTTTTCTCCTTACAGCTGATCTCGATTGTATTTGAACCGTTTTACATTCTATTTGTCTGCCTTTTTGATTTTGATTTTTCATTCAGTCTTTCTCTTTTTTTTTTTCCCCCAGCGCCTTTCATCCCCATTCCAACATTTTTTCCTTTTGTTTTGGTATCTTCTGAACTCGATAAACAAAAGTGAGAAAATTGTCTATTTTGCCGCTTCCCGCGTTCTGCGCCACGCATAAATACACTCACAAGTGCAGGGCCAACCACACCATATTAGATGACAAATTCTCAATCGATACTTAAAGTAAATTATCCATTTCAATAAAAACAAATCGATTCCACTTATCATTTTGTCATGGTCTATAAACGTCAATCTCTGTTCATATCAAATCTAATTCTCTAAATCTGTTCAAAGCAAACTGTTTCCCCCCCCTCAATGTGTTTATATCAGTCTCTCGATATCGGTATGCTCGAATCTGTCTATCCAAATCAATCACTCACTCTCTCTATCTATTTAGATCTTTCTATCTGCCTATCTGCATCTGTTCATATCTATTTCTCTGTATTAGTCTATTCATATCTCTATTTTGTATGTTAATATTCATTTCTCGTACCATCTTGGTGAGTTTACACACACACACACACATATATATATATATATATATATATATATATATATATATATATGTTGGCAGTAAAGTCACTATAGAGTTACTTACAATAGCAATTAAGACAAAGCAATTAATCAACAGTCCAGAAATTTATTAGTAAAATGGTTCTGTTTAATAAAAATACAATGTTATGGTAAACAATAATAAATTAATTATCATTACTATTTGAACTGCAAGCCATCTGCATATAAGTGCATTTTTTTGGTTATACGTAATTGTATAGTGACTTTTTTTTCACCATGTAAACTTGTGTGTGTGTATATATATATATATATATATATATATATATATATATATATATATATATTATACATACACACACACATATATATATATATATATATATATATATATATATATATATAATATTTTTAAGAAAAAGAAAAACCGTTAGTGTAACCAACAGATAACTTGTTAAAATACCTTAACCCTACCTAATAGAAAATCTTCAACAAGGAAAGAAAAAAGAAAAATACCTCAAGACAAGCACCAGCCAATATTCAGTAAAGTTCTCAACGCCTTGATTACCTAGACGAAGTAAAAGAAAAAAAAAACGCTTCGCAACGTTAACTCCTATCAAAAGGCAACCTACGCGATTTTCAGGTGGCTTCACTGGTTAAATGCCAGTTCACTATCAACTACGACCACATTTTACACCAGTTTTTCTCAACCATTCCTTGATGTTGCCGTGTAGTGCATTTGGTTTACCGCTAAAAGCATGCTTATGGCTATACGTTGTGTTTGGTTCTCAAGCTCATGAGGAACATAACTTCGCCCTTTTTGAAATTTTTCCAGTTCACTTGAGATGTTTTTGAATGGCACATTAACTTTTTACGTCAAATCTGTGCTACTCTGACGTGAAACCATTTCAATAACCTCTTTCAAAAAGGCTTCATTCGTGATAGGTCATATTCCCGAATGAAGCTAGTCAGATATGCCTCGATCGCCATTAAATGCCTTTGTAGTAGTGCTGTCTTTTCAGAATACGGTAAGCTCGTCTGAACATTTGCCATGGAAATACTGTCTGAGTATAGAATGCCGAGCAATATTACACGTATAGGTGGAAATTAATTCAAAACCCACATGGCTACGTAAACTATTTGGGATTTGTTTTTATGTGCATTCTTCTTTGTGTTCCATGCTTCTTGACGAAGTGGGTAATCATAGCTCTCCACAACTTCCTTTCTTTTTTATTTCTTAGCAATGTTCGTCATCTTATTGTCCCTTCCGCTCCCTGTTTTGACATCCATTTCTGAAACCTCGTTAGACAGGTTATTCGACTTCTTCTGTTTCTCTTGCCTTCACTATGTCCTGTGAGCGTTAGTTTTTCCAAGCCTTCTTTCTTCAATATGTGTTCTAGAAATTTCAACTGTCTCTTTCTAATTCTAAATTGTCCTTTGTGCTTCCATTGTCTTTAAACCTTGTCCGTAAGCCATTAAAAAACGAATCACTTAAAAACTTGCTCATTATTTTATATTGGCTAATCTCGGATTTAATATAAAGAGCCTATTTAACACCGTTTCATCTCCGTATTTAATCTCTTAATTGCTGTTATTCCCACGTTTAACCTAACCCGGGTTGGTAGTAACTGTTCGGGTCCGAGCTATGGGCAAATAGTACCCCCATACAAAATACTATGAAAGTATAAAAATACATTTTTATATAAAAAAAAATTACATAGCTTCTAAATAACTACACATTTATATATAAAAAAAGTTACCAACAATACCTATTTATAGTAAAATTGCCAACAATATATTTTATCTGTAATTAAAGGCATACAATTGTGTTCAAAATATACTGAAGCCATGAAATCGTGTTCAAAATATCTAGATTTGATCATTAAATAACCCACGGAGGTTGATATGCCGCTAAACAAAATCAATCAGCCGTGTTTAATGTGGACTAAATAAAACCAAAATATCGGTCATGGATCATGAAATCTTTTAGTAAAGATGTAACAGGTGCAAGAAGCATGTGTGACGGAGTAACAGTGGAGTTTCGATTTTTTAGGACGCCAATCTTGATTTTTTTTAACCTTATTCATCCTGGCCTTTCCTCTCCGGCCAATAGCACGGTGTTACCCCGCCAATGCAACTGGGTAGGGCTTTCTTCACCTGTAACACAAGCTATCAACTTACCCAAAATAAATACATGTGAATCAATTGAACATGATATATCATTTACAATATTTCCGCAAAATTCTAAAATAAATTGTTTTTTTTTTCTTTTATCTTCATACACTTGAAAAAGACAATAAAGCCACTAAGACGTAAGGAGGCTACTGAGTGAGAGATTAAGAAAATGAAAAGAATATTAAGGAGTTAGACCAATAAAAGAACAGGAATTAAGAAGATAGAAGATAACGTTCGATATTATATCCAGATTTTTGAAGCTCTGGAAAGCAAAATGTCGGAAGAGATTTCCAGAAGCAAGAAATGCAAGCGGAGAAACTGTTAGCACAGAATTTACAGTTACATCTAGTAATTTTAACTGGACAATAATGAGATCTAGCTGCCAATCTATTACTGCATTTAAATTAGCCAAGTCGAGATACCAAAGAGGAAATTTCATCAGAAGAATTACCATGAAAATATTAGGTTGGTGCAAAATAATGGTTAATAATGTCATTTTTGACATTAAAATACATCAAAAACGACATTATTACGTCATTATTTTTGCACCAATTCATAAAATATAGAACGTACAAGGAAGCTACGTTACTGCAGTTAGAAAGTGATTGAAACTGAGATGCCAGGTAAAGACCGATATCATTACAGTCTTTTGGGGATGTTATCAAGAATCTCTAAATACGTAGCAGAAGCACCAGACCAGATGTGGTAGCAATATTCAAAGCAAGGACTAATAGTAGACTTATGAATTTGTAATATAGATTCTGGCGAGAAAAATTGTCTAGCATGATACAATGAACCAAATTTCTTAGCACCAGACCTAGCAATTGATTCAATATAATCTTTCCACTTCATGAGAGCGGAAAACTTTAACCCTTGAAGGCACAAGGAGTCACACTCGTTACATCAGATTCTTATGAATTTATATTAGGTTGGTGCAAAAATAATGACGTAATAATGTCGTTTTTTGACGTTAAAAAATACGTCAAAAAACGACATTATTACGTCATTATTTTTGCACCAACCTAATAGCAAACAGCATCCATCATTGTCTATTTGTCTTTAGATTCGACACAAGACAAGTGATGAAAATTGGTTTGTTATACGAATCCAAAAAAATTCTGCTTAAGTTCCCGACAGTATTCAATATCTTGAACCCAAGAGAAAAAAATTCTTGTATTTTATAGGATTTAAATGGACTTCTTTATTACGAATGATTTTATCCTTCACAAACTGAAATTCACAAAAGATTGGGTTCGTTTTTAATGGAAGATACAAAAAAAGCTTTTACTGGATAATATCAGCATGTGGCAAATGCAACCCGGTGTATGTGATTTCTAAAAGCAAAGCAAAACATTAAGAAACAAAGATATTCACTAGGAGGAACAAAGGAAAGAGTACCGTATATACCTGAATATAGTTCCAGTTTTTATGATAATTTTTATGCAAAAAATAGGGAATCGCGCCATGCACAGCTACGTTTTGTAAAGAAGTTAAAAATCATACATTTTCGGTGATCGGTTGCACTATACACAGGGAATTTTTTCTGGGGAGGTGGAGGTAAAATTCATGTAAACATCAGGGGCCACATTATGCATCAAGTAGGTTTGTATACGAGTATATACAGTACTTAACTGCTATCTAATGTCAATCGTCCGATATGGCCGTGAATGCTGCGCAATTTCATCGCAGACGTAAAGAATTCTTAAGGCAAACAGAGACGTGGTTCTACTGAAGGATACGGGAGATACTATAGACAGAACATGCGAGCAACGAGGAAGTTTTAAATAAAATGGAAAGAAAACTGTCACTTGGACTTAAAATCGGAAAGAGTTGAAATTTCTGAGACGCATAATGAGGAAATAGGGCTTGGAAATTTGACACTCTCAGGTCATATCAAAGGGACAGAGGTAAACGATGAGTAACCTACCTAACGAGTTTGTATAAATGGAAAGCAGAACAGGGACTAGAAGCGATGTTAAGAGAACACACATTGCTTAGAAAGTTGTGGAGAGCCATAAACAATCATCTCCTATGATATGACATTAAAAAAAAATTGATCAACAAACTGAAGTACGAATTTCTTCCAAACGCAGGACTTGTCCAAATCTGTCACCCCAATCTTTTCCTCTTCGTCATATATTTCAAGTCTTATTAAAGTAAGCAACGAAGGACTCTCCCAATGTTTTCAATGTATGAGGGACCAGCATCTCTGTTTTTAGAACTTAGAATACACAGATCAGCCGCACATATGATTTGCTGATAGTGATGAAGGCTTGTGCTGAACCAACATCACTTTTTGTAAGATTCAAATACAGAGAACTAGTGCCCACTGTCTCCATACAAGCCCCCCTAGGCTTTAAATTCAGAGTTGACCTTCTCTTAGAACGGTTGCCACCTAAGGCTATAAGACCCAGTCTGTCCTCCTATTTACCCATAGCTGGTGTAAGAAGAGATGGATTCATACTTATTCCAAGGGTATTTGCACACACACACACACACACACACACACACACACACACAATAAATTCTTTTTTAAAATACTGGGGTCAATGAATTGTAGTAAACATCTCCATTTATGATTACTAAATACAGTTTTTTATTTAATAACAGAATCACTTAACCGCATCAAATTAATACAGAATTTTAAAAGATTTAAAAGTTTAATTCTTCAAATAAAAATTTTAAAAAATGCAAAACAATTTCTCCAAAATTTCATTATTCATCGAATTTTTTTTTTTTTTTCGTAAGACAATAATGTCCATAATATTAGGTTGGTGCAAAAATAATGATGTAATAATGTCGTTTTTTGACGTATTTTTTAACGTCAAAAAATGACATTATTACGTCATTATCTTTGCACCAACCTAATATATTCTATTCATAAAAGCATTTAAAAGATTTACTAATTAAATAATGTCTTCTTGCATTTAGGTGTATTACATGTTTTCTTATCTTGATTCAGAGCAGATTTTCAGTAACTGAGGTCCTGTTTTTCAAAAGTAATTTGATGATTTAAATTCTCCAAAGAATTGTCCTTATAAATAATATAAACATTAAGCAATAGAAAAAATAATTTCTCGAAATTTCATAAAAGTAAACAAATGTGGAATAAATGATTATATATAAAAACATTTTCCAAGATTTTCTATAAAAGAAACGTTTAAAAAAATAATTGAAATAATTTCTGAATAAGTCCTGGAAGTTTCATTAAAATCCGACAATTCTATGATTTTAGCATGAATTTCCAAATCGATGTATTTTTGGCGAATTGTTAGAGATACATATATATATATGTTATAAGTATAAAACGAGGAATTCACGTGCACAACGTGTTATGTCCAGAGCATAAATATTCTATTTCTATCAGTCTACCAAACTAATTATCTGTGTCTGTTTCCGTTACACACATTTGTCAGCCATCGACTGGGGAGTTTAATTTAGATTATTTACTGCTGTCAAACTAACAAGACAGATCTGAATTGTGGTGGTGTGATTTCCCATCTGGCTGCATGTTTATATATATATATATATATATATATATATGTGTGAGGTTTAGATTGATTGAACTGAAGAGATGAAGAGATAGATAAATCTGAATAAGTGGAGAGATTGATAGATCTGAATTTCCTAGAACGGAATAGTTTGAGGGTGATAGTTAAATCTGAATAGGATGAGAAATATCTGAATATATTGAAATTGAGATTTCAATAGGTTCATATATATTTACAGATTTTCATGACATAGCGTTCATTTTACCGGCCTTTACTATATTTAAAATATGTTTCCATCGCAAAATTTCTGTTTCGAAACCTAAACTCAAGTCCGAAAGTTCATTTTCAAAATTAAACTTAAAATTTAGAACACGGTTTCATTCTCAAGAGATGTTAGATTCTTAACATCGTTTGAGAATGAAACCGTGCTCTAAATTTTGAGTTTAATTTTGAAATTGAACTTTCGAACTTGAGTTTCGGTTTTGAAACAGAGAAATTTCTGTGTCATGATGGAGACATATTTTTTTAAAAACAATAATTATAATAGGATACTCTACTTTGTATTAAGCATTGTTTTCTTTAAAAATAAAACAAAAAAAAAAAAAAAACTTTGTATTATAAATCTGGCTTTTTTTCCTTTTACTTGAATAATATATATATATATATATATATATATATATATATATATATATATATATATATACATACAAGTTTGATTAAAAAGAACCATCAAGTTCTACTTAATTTTTTATTGTATTTCTCCAATTTCCCGATAAGGCATTGTGTATGAAGTTGTGGATAAATTGTCCAAAATTCATATTTTGTTATTTTTGGTCAAGTACTTTTGACTTTTGTAGTCATTATCAAGGGCCGACTTACAGTACCATATAAAAATCTTATCTGGCTTTAAATAACCTGCAGTGGGTTGATAAGCCGTAAAAAAACAAAGTAATCAATCAATATTCTCTTTCTCTGGCACTTTCCCATTTGTTCATTTTCTTTTTTTTTTCTCCTTCATTATTTTTCACACTATTAATCTTTTTCTTGCATATTTCTATTTCTCTCTTCACTCTCTCTCACTCATTTCCTATCTATCCATCCTAACTAATTTTTCTCTCTTTATACACGTGACTCTATTCTTATCTATCTGTATGTGAATAGCAGTAAGATTATTCTTATCTTTCTCACGTGCTCTCTCTCTCTCATATATATATATATATATATATATATATATATATATATATATATACATATTCTCCAACTCAATTTTTTATATCAATCTATCTTAAAATTTGCTATATATATATATATATATATATATATATATATTTATAGCGGGAGGGACATGTTCACTATCCGGGATAGAACATTTCTCTCTCTCTCTCTCAATCTTTTCATATCTATCTCAATCTTTTCATTTGTAACTATCTTCATTTCTATCTATCTCCTCCTTGTCTTCCATTACCTGATTTTTCCACCTTCATTAACAATTTTCTTTTTATCCAGCTTCATTTGTCTTTGTCTCTTTTCCTTTTCTTATCATTCCCCCCACCCTTGCATTCCTCTTTTCATCCCTCTTTCATTTTTTTTTTCCTTCACCTTCTTTGTTTGATCTATTCCTCTTTCATTCATTTCTATTTTCTTTCTTTTGCTTACTCGCTTTGTATCTTTTTTCATCATCTCTTCTTTCTTTAATCCACTTCTTTATTGATTTTCTTCTTTTCCTGCTTTCTCTCTCTGATATTTCCGTCCACTTTCTCTCCCTTATTTCCTGTGTTTCCTTTCATTTTTTCCCCTGTTTTCTGCATTTGCTTTTTTTTTTTTACCCTATTTTCTTTATTTCCTTCCTCTTTATCCTCCTTCTTTCCAGTCTTTCCTTACCATCATTCCTGCATTTCCTTCTGTTTTCATTCCCTATTTCCTGTAATTCCTTCCATTTTATCTCCATTTCTTTTATTTCCTTCCCATTCTCACCCGACAACAATCTTTCCCGTCATTCCTTCTCCTTTCTCGGAATCTTTCCTGTATTTTTTTTCGTTTTCATTCCCTATTTCCTATATTTAGTTTCATTTTCTTTGTATTTCTTTTGTTTCCTTTCCTATTCTCCATCTTCTATGCTGCCTTTCCATCTCCTTTAACATGACCTTTCCTGTATTTCCTTCCGATGTCATTCTCTATTTCCTATATTGCCTTTCATTTTTTGTATTTCTTTGATTTTCTTTCCCTTTCTCCCCCTCTTTCCTTTATTTTCTTTCCCTTTCTCCCCTTCTTTCCTTTATTTTCTTTCCCTTTCTCCCCTTCTTTCCTTTATTTTCTTTTTTATTTTTTTCTTTATTTTTTCTTTCTCCCTTTCTTTATTTTCCTACATATTTTATTTTTTTTTTCCCTTTTTTCTTCCTTTATTTTCTTTCCCTTTCTCCCCTTTATTTTATTTTTCTTCCCTTTCTCCCCTTCTTTTATTTCCCTTTATTTTTCTTTTCCCCTTTTTCCTTTATTTATTTTTTCCTGCCCTTTATTTTCTTTTCCCTTTTTCCCCTTTCTCCCCTTTCTTTCCTTTATTTTCTTTTTCCCTTTCTCCCCTTCTTTCCTTTCTTTTTTCTTTCCTTTCTCCCCCCTCTTTCCTTTCTTTTTTTTCTTTCCCTTTTTCCTTTCCCTTTTTTCTCTTTCCTTTCTTTTTCTTTCTCCCCCTCTTTCCTTTATTTTATTTTCCCCTCTTTCCTTTATTTTCTTTCTTTTAACCTTTATTTTTTTTTCTCCCATTCTATTTCCTTTTTATTTTTCCTCTTTCATTCCAAATTTTTTATATTTCTTTTATTTTTTTCTTCTATTTCTTTTATTTCCTTTCCTATTCTCCCCCCTCTTTCCTGTATTTCCTTCCGTGTTCATTCCCTATTTCCATTTATTTTTCCTCTATTTCTTTGATTTCCTTTCCCATTCCCCCCCTCTTTCCTTTATTTCTTTCTTTTTTCATTCCCTATTTTCTGTATTTCCTTCAAAATATTTCCTCTATTTCCGTTATTTTCCTTCTCCTTTCTCCCCCCCCCCATCTTTCCTGCATTCCCTTTCGTTTTCATTCCCACTTCCTGTATTCCCTTTCATTTTCCCCCCTATTTCCTGTATTTCCTTCCCTTTCCCCCACTTTCAACCAAATTCTCTTTCCCACTTTCCATCTCGAATACACTTTCCACATTCTGACGGCTTTTACTCCTTAGAGATCCAACGACCGACTTACCTATGTCCATGTTCAACAGCTGACTAACTACCCTACCACTGACCCAGCGTCTGTCTAGCTGGTACATCTGGTAATGGGAGGTATCCATTTTGATGCTCGATCATGCAAACTGTCCTCACTTGACCAGCTTCATATCAAATATAGGAATAGACATATAAGCATTTTTTTTCACATGAAGTCTGGACATGAAATCAGTAAATGTCTGTACCTACTTTCATTACATGCTCACACTTAAACAGCTCTATATATCTGTAATGGCTGAGGTGTCATTTTCAGCGCTTATTAATAACGTTATAAGGTGTCAGCTTTGCAGTGGATGTCATAATATTTCGAATTAATGTAATATTTATGAAGATAATCTTAGACTGGAGGAGGTTTATGTTAGTGGGACACCTAGTGCGAATCGAACTCATTATTTAAACAGCAGTTTAACAAGATCAACTTGTTATCACTGCAGTGTAGATGCCCTATCAGAGAAAATTGATGCAAATTTTTTATATTAATATTATGTCATTGAAAACACACAAGATAGATAATACACAAATGATAAATAGAATCTATATATACGTAATATTTCTTCTATTTTATATATATATATATATATATATATATATAAAGGTATGTATCCTCTTCATCTCCCTCCAGCTATGGGTAAAATAGCAGGACAGACTGGGTTCTATAGCCTTGGATGGCAACTGGTCTAGGAGGACAACTCTGAATTCAAAACCTGCGGAGGGTCGTTTGGGAACCTTGTGGCATGCATTCGGTGCACCAGGTTTCTGTATTCGTCCCTCCAAAAAGTGTGGCTGGTCCTGCACGAGGCCTTCACCACTATAAACAAATCTCATGTGCTGGTGTCGGGATGTCGGTTTCCTGGGGACTTATCGGCTTGACCTCATACGTCGAACGCGACGGGAGAGTCGATTATATATATATATATATATATATATATATAAAATTAGATCAGCCAAACACGCTACATTGGTTTCAATCTTCCGGTATATATATATATATATATATATATATAAATTTTCAGAGAATTTAGTGTATGTATGTATGTATGTATGTATATATATATATACATGTGTGCGTATAATGAATTATATATATTTTATATATATATATCTATAATTTTTATATATATGTATATATATATATATATATATATATATATATATATATATATATATATATATATATATATATATATATATTAGTCCAAATAGTTTAAATAGCAAAACTGCCCAGTTAGATTAAGCTTTGCACCATTTTATTTTAGAAATGATTAAAGAAACTTAAGGGAATTCTCCGAGGTTTTATAACACTATTGTACTGTAATTTGAGCCATAAGAATATATAATTACACTCCAAACATAACAAGAGGAATTGTGATGAAGTCGAGCATAATTAAAAATTGACATATTCGTCATTAATTATTCATAGCGAAGGATTGAAATCAAAAAAATATGTGTTCTGTAGCTGAGTGGTATATCACGTCAGATCAATTAATATTTTCTACGAAATTTCTCGAATATTCAGACCAGTAATTGTAATTAATATTGTCTATTTAAAAAACAGATCCTTTACTTAAATAAATTGTATATATTAAAAATAACGTATAAACATACATACATACGTACATATATATATATATATATATATATAAGAGAGAAAAGGTTATAGTTGTTCCAACGAGAGAAAAATGTATATTTAAAAAAAGAGAGAAATCGCTAACGCTTTAGGTTATAATATGGATTTGTCTATGAAGATGTATCTTATGCTTCATATTTCTGCTACACGGGTTTCCAGTTTTTTAACCTTCTTCAGGCAAATAAAAGGATTCAATTTTGAAAAGAAATAAGTTTTCCTTATGTTTTATTAATATCTCATTGTTCGTTTTCTGTATTTGTATTGTGAGTCTTGAATTCTTTTCTGGATTGTTGGCAAAAGTGAATTTCTGCCTAAGTGTTAATAAAACCATAAGGTTTGGTATGAGAGCTGGTGATATAGATGTGTTGATGAGAGATGTCTTCCTATCCCTGTTAGCCTGCGTATGTAAATTCCCTCCCCATATATACATACTGTCTTATAATAAGGAATATACATACACATATATGCATATGTATATACACATACATTCTTCCTGTGTTCGTGTGTGTGCCTGTGAATAGTCTATCTTTTTTTGCCAATGTATGGATATATATTTTTGTTCTCCATGGATATCTCTTTGCGCGTGCGTACGTGTTTGCATGTGTGTGGTCCAACCAAGTGTATCTGGCCCGCATGTGTGTATACTGTGGGGCTATGGTCTGTTCAGTGCTGGTTTAAATTTGTCTATGAAGTTTTTTTTTTCCTTAATTTGTAGGAAAGAGTAGCTCTTTGTTTGGTATGTTGGCATAATTTTAAATTTGCCTAGATTGCATTTGTTGCGATACAAAGAGTTTTCTGTTGTCGGTTAATTTGATGTTGCTTTAGTGAAGGGCAGCTCTGTTGTTAAGTGCCTGACTGATGCCTATAAATGACTTCTTGCATTTTGTGCATTTGTTAGCATAGATCACATTTTTGGAGTTGCAGTTTAAATTTTTATTTCTTGTGAATGTAGCTGTGGGGTTTTCAAAAGTGTAGGAGTTCCTTTCTATAATGACATCACAAACCCCGCATCGTTTTTTGTTGCATTTTGTGACCCCCTGCATATTGTTTTGGTTAAATTTGGATGAGGTTAATATACGTTTCAGGTTTTTAGATTGACGTTTGCTTTTAATTATTTTGGTTGTTTTTAGTATATTTTACATTTTGTTAATCTTGTTAAGTAAGTCTAGATTTCTTGTAATTTCTGTAAATAATTCTGGATTGTTCTTATTGTATTTTGAGACATAGGGTTTGTTCGACGTTACGTTTTTTGGATTTCGTAGTTGGTCTAGAGATTTTTTTTCTGCTAGTTCAAAACCTTTGTTTATTAGTGTTGTTGGGTAGCCTCGTTTTTTTTAGAGTTCTATATAGTTAGGCGAGTTTTGCTGAGGTGCTTGTCAGTCGCTATAGTGCAAACCCTACGTGCCAGGGAATAGGGGATGGATTTCAAACAGCTTTTTGGGTGATAGCTCTTGAAATGATTGTTGGGTGTCGGTAGTTTTTTTTTCTGTTTCTAATGAGTATATCAAAAATGGTAATTCATTAAAATTATATTCTTGGGTGAATTTGATTTTTGAGTATAAGTTCTGAAGTAGAGTGTGGAATTGGTTAATATCACCCTATGAGGATTTCCAGAATATGAAGCAATTATCTAAGTATCGTTTCCACGATTTAGTGAAGTGGGTTTTTACATTTTCCCCATATATTTGTTCTATCTTTTCATATAGGTTTTACTCTAGGCAAGTTAATTTTAGGGGTGGGGGCATATGTAGGCACCATTGTTGTTCCCATTGCGGTACCTAGGGTTTGGATATAGTTTCTATTGTCAAACTCAAAAACGTTATTGTTTAGAATTAGGTCTATACTATCGATAATGAATTCCTTAGTAAATCTGGGATGTAGTGTTTCTGGGTGTTTTTCATTCCAGAATGAGATTGCCTGTTTACCTAATTCATGAAGTATGTTGCTATATAGACTACTGACGTCAAAATTAGGCATACGTGTTCCCGAATCAACTTTTTGTGGTATGGAGCTAACGAGGTGAATATCATCTCTGACGTAACTTTTAATCTGCTTAGTAAATGGTTGTAGTATTGTGTCTATTAAATTACCGAGTCTGTTAGTTGGACAGGCTGGTCCTGCTACTATGGCTCTGAATATAAGGTCAGTGGGATTTAGGGTGTTAATGTATTCAGATTGGGACTGGATAGCCGCTTTTATTTCACTCGATTTGTGAATTTTTGGTTGTCCGTAGAAAATACTTATATACCTTTATTAGAAAATTCTTTCCTTTATTTATTTATTTTTTTTTTTTTTTAATATTTTATTATATGTTGCACAGAGTTTTGTAATTTTTTATATAATATTTTTATCTATGTTGGTGTCGATTAATTTTTAGTTGTTCTTATCCCCTAGTGCTTCTAGAATTTTTGTTTTTATAGTATATTTTGTCCATGATCACTATAGCTCTGCCTTTATCTGCTTCCTTTATAATTATGTTATTTTTACGGATGATCTCTAAGGCTTATCTTTGTATGTATGATTGTTGAATGGTTTGAATTTTTTTTGTAGATCGTGTTTCCAGAGTTTTTCAAAAAATATATGTTCATCTCATTTGTATTACTATTTCTGTTTGGGAAGAATTTGGGTTTTCTTGGCATTCTATTTCGTCTATTCTAACAGGTGTGATTTGTTAATTTGTTTTGGGTTAATTTATTTTGCTTATTTTATTGTCATTTTGTTTATTTATTTATTTTTTTTTTTTTTTTCCTTTTTTCGATTTTTAAGTTTTTCAAAAAAATCGAAAACGGGAAAAAAAAATCAATAACAAAAAAAAAATCAATGAACCCAAATAAATAAAGTAAATAATAAACAAATTAACAAACCATTATGACCAAAATATTAGTTAGAAAAAAAAACAAAAAAAACAAAAAAAAAATCGAACGAGAAAAATAGCTATAACTGTTATATAACGATAAAAAATACTACGTTACTTGAAAATCGAAAATCGAAAATATACAGTATAACAAATAAATAATAACAAGTAAAATAAATTGATCTAAACTCATCCAAATAAATAAATAAACTAACCGTTAGAAAAAAAAAACAAATAAATATAATCAATCCAAATAAATACATGAAGTAATAAACAAATTAAAAACTGTTCCCGCCAAAATAATAGTTAGAATAAAGTACAACAATCAACCCCAAAATTGAATAAATAGCTTTAATTATCTTCCCAAACCAAAACAAAACTATTAAATAAGCGATATAAACAAATTTTTACTACCGATTACACCGATTAAAATAAAAAATTTAATAAATAAATAGATAAATATATAAGATAAGAAATAAAAATAAATAAAAACAAGTAAAATAATTTAACCAAAATAAATAAATAAATAAATAAACGACTTCCGTTAAAATAACCGCCAAAACAGACTACCCACAATGCACCACTGACCCGTATATATAAAAAGCCGAGAAAAATAATAGCACCCGTGGCCTGACGATTGCATCTAGCATGAAACAGACTGTCACCTCTAAGTGTTGACTTCTATGTTCACTTTTATATATATATATATATATATATATATATATATATATATATATATATATATATATATATATATATAATATATATATATATATATGTATATTTTTCATGTCTCTCCTCAATCTTTTTCGTTTGTTGCTTTAAGTAACTTCCGTCACTTTACATGCATTCTGCTCTTGTACTTCCATACATTCATTCAATCTGGTCATGTAGAATATTCTTTCTTTTTATTGCCTTCAATATGTCCTATGAGTGTTAAATTCCCTAAACGTTATTTCCTCACTATGTATCCTAGAAATTTCTGCTGTCTCCTTCTGATTTGTTCTTATAATAAAACTGCACTCAGAAAATTAATTATTAAAAGTGTCAATTTTGACATACCCACATGTTCAAGTATTAACAACAACACGTAAACTGATTATTTTTGCTATTTTTGTAAAGATAACACAAGTTGTTCTCGTGAACAAGGAAATGGCTAACCAAAGTTGTACTCATTCATGAACAGGACAACGAGTAACCTCGGGTGTTCTCATGAACAGATCAACGGGTAGTTCGAATTTTTATCATGAACGAGACAACAGCTAGCCTAAGTTGTACTCAGAAAGACGACAGTGAGTAATCTAAGCAGTTTTGTGTGTGTGCGTGTGGACACAACAACGTCTATATTAAGTTGTCGTAAATAGGAGAATGAATGACCGATGTTGATCATGTGATCTAAACAATGCGTTGACCTAAAGGTCAGTAGTTCAGTTTATCTCTTCTCACAATTCATCAGAGTGACGTCAGTTGTTTCTCAATTGTCCTATCAGGTTGCAAAAACTGTAGCAACTTCCTGGCTCTCTATCAAATTCTAATAGCGTCTGAAGTATTTTTTTTCGTGATTTCATAGAGAGACAGATATTCCAAAGACCCAGTTTCTTCCGAAATTCTACTTCGGCAAATAGCAGCGATGACCAATAAGAAATCGCAGAACATAATAATATATAACGAAGTGCTGAAAAATCTTCGACCTGAAATATTCAAAAAATCTCGACAAACGGCCATATTTCAGAATTATTTTTGATGTCTGCTTGTTCATTATCATCCATCACTAATAGTTGTATGATCCATTACGGACGATAAACTACATCTGGCAGCAAGGCCTCTGGTAGGCAAATAGTGAACCCCCAAATAAAAGACTATGAAAATATAAAAATACATTTTAATAGTAAAAATACCAGCAAAAAAATTAAAATAAAAAAATATTAAAAAAATTACCGACAATATTTATAATAAAATTATCAATAACCACATACTAAGAAATTGTAGCGACTTCACCCAAATCCGTTTAAAATACTACCAAACATGAACATGAACTCTTTCATGACATTAATATATATAATATCCGATGAATTCTTAAATCAAACTGTATTTCAAAATATAACTTCAACAAAACTACAACATAAAACACACATATCACCGCCTCTAATAATCATGTACACACAAACATTTCTATGCACAAAAGCTGTGTATCATCTACCATGTATTCAATTGTGAAAGCAGAATAACATCACATATTTTTTATTACTTCCAAGTTGCTAAGAAAAATAAACTTTAGCATTAACTGACCCATAAAGGCATTGGTATGCCGTTAAATCAATCAATCAATCCATTACGCTATCCTTGCACAATTCTTGCTGAATGTTGTTTTCGACTGAAATTTGAATTCGGCACTCCGACTTGTCGAGCCGTTATCCCGTTCGGACCAAGTAATTTTCAGCACCTCCACATATTAGTCGAGCATAATTTTTTTACCAGTCTAGTCTTTTTCACCACTAGTATGCCTGTTTTACCAATTTATGTATTAACAATATCATGTTTGTATTACCAATTTAATGTTTACATTTCTCCCATATCCATGATTAAAATTGGGCGGGGCTTCTAAGAAACGTCAAAGTAATTAGTATCTTTCGGAAAACAAATATTCCTTTAGGAAAATGACTGATTACTTTCTTTCATTTTGTTTTGTTCTTCGGTTAGACGCGTTTATGAATATCTTGATAAAAACCCGGATATGAAATTTACAACTCAAACGATGAAATTTACCGAGAACAGCACCACATCTGTCTAACAACCACAACATCCAAATGGTAAGAGTAATTGTAATATTAACCGTTTCCTTGATAAGAAAACTGTAGAACAATCACGTGGTCAAGATAAACACTCAGCTGTGGAGCAAGCTGAGTGAATAATAACTCAACCTTTAGAAAGAGAGATATTTATGGTGCCATGGAGCATCTCATTGTGCTAAATTGGGAGAGTCCATTGCTTGGGCTGTGATTGGCTCCTTGGTACATGAGTGGATTATATTTGTTGAATTGTATGTGGTGTCATCTCGAGATCGAGATGAGGAAATTTTAATCTTTTTAGTGCCTGAATGCGGGTTGTCTGGGTGGAAAAAAGATTTTAGCCTGCTAAAGTGGGATAGTCCATTTCTTGGGCTGTGATTAAAAGATTGGTACCTGAGTGGAAGTATTACTTATATAAATACTTATTTTGATTTCTCAGTTAGTTTTCAGGGTTTGTATTGAGTTACAACCTGCTTTATTTTTGTCCTGCCTTTTGGATATAGCTGGGACCCTTACGCCGGTATATTGCTGTTTATTGTATTGTTATTCTACAGAAACTTTCGGCATTCATTGAATAATATATTTTGAAACGACTGTCGGTTGAAATTTATAAAATCTTTCTATCGAAATATTTGTTCATGAAAATAGTTTTCTCAAGCGCAGTAGCTGTTATTGCTCTTTTCAGTACTGATGGGGGGGCTTCATTCCTCGCTTTCCATTTGAAGTGGTATAGAATGTTAACATCTTGATTATATCATTATTTTCTCTTCGAGTTTCATGTGATATCCATTTTGGCTGCCGTTGAAAGTTCTCAAGTAGTGTGGCTTCTGTTATCTAGTACAGTTCCTTACTTGTGATTCTATCGCACCAGTCTACAATGTTCAAAGAAGGGTGGTCTTCGCAAAGACATTCAAGCTTCACACCCTCAAAGCCATTTTTAACCATTGATCTTAGAAGGCGATTGTATACATCTGACAGTTTAGATATTTCTGAACGGGTTTGGTGCCAGGAATGGCATCCATATAAAAATCTCTATCTGACAAGACTAAGAACATGACTCGAGTTTTCCGATTGTTGTTTTGGTCTTGTAGCAATTTATGGTCGGGAGCGAAACTGCGTCTGGCGCAGTCTATTCTTTCTTCGATTTTCTTTTTTGTTCAATACCTAACTGTTAGGCCTAGAAATTATAACATTAAGGAATCATATACAGAGAATACATTTGCATCCGTTTGTATTGTATTTATTTTTATTAATTTTATTATTTGGAAAATCTGATAATCACAGACAAGAGGGACAGAGGAAAACAACGTATAACCTGGTTAGGGAGCTTCAGTAAACGGATGCCAGAACAAAGTTTAGGAGAAACAACAAAAGGACAAAATTTAGTAAGGACGAAGAAATTGTGGAGAGCCATGATCGCCAACGTCCTGAAGGAACACGGCATATAGAAGAACATAAACCGCTACAACACAAAACAGTGAAATTTTGAGAATGAAAATTGTGTTGCATCAGTATTCTAATTGGGAATAGCCATTTGTCTTGAAATTCTGCATCATTCTAAATTCTAGCCCGACTTGAAATCTGATCACTAGTGCCCGATGAAGTCATGTGACTATTTCAGCTTTTTTTCTATCTCTGTTATTTAATCAGCTTCCGGATTATTTTTGAAAAGTTAACAATGTTTTTGTTTTTTTATTCAACCTTAGTCGAGATCATAGAGTCCACAACTTCGCATTGAGGTATGTTTGTTTTATTAATCATTCCGCTCCAAGTAAGACGATAAAAGGCTTAGCGCCTTTTAGATGCAACGGATTGCTGAAAGTGAAAGAAACAATAAGGACAATTTAAAACAAAAAAAAAACAGGATTCAAGGACACAGAAGATGATTTTTGATTATCGTAATGTTCAAGAAGACGTAAGCGAGTTTCACAGACGAGAAGTTGTTATGGTAATTTACCCACGCACGCATGGACTCTACCAGCTATAAATAGGAGCAGGTACTGCCTTTTGGAGCTGGAAGTTGCTCTGACAACCGGACAGAACATTCTGTCTGTAACACTCTCGTTTGTATATGTTTGTATTACCGTTTCTGTTAATATATTTAATTCAATTCCTATCTTTGTATCTTTATTTCTGGCCCTAACAAGGCCACAACAGAAGCGCAAGAAAGAAAATATTAGAATAGAACTTACGATTACATTTAGCCATTTTTAACAGTAAAATGATCAAACCTATCTGACAATCAGGTGCTGCGCTTTAATTCATAAAGTCCAGGTACCAAAAAAGGAAAGCTCATCAGAACAGTCAACGTGAAAATATTTATAGAAGAAACACTGTAAAGCGACTGAAGCTGAAATTCCAAGTTAGGACCGATAACATCACAGATTCTTCTTTGGATTCTGTCAAGAATCCCTAGTTAACTGTGAACTATACAATTTTTTCAACGGCTTCATAGAGCTTCAAACAGATTTTGAATTTAGAATTGCTTTTCTCATAGACTGCTCTCTCTTTAGCATTATGGTAAGAAAAGCGCTTCTAGATTCGAACGAAGTAACATGATTTGTTTTCTGGTCACTTAACTGGGTCATTCTGTGGATTGTTGTGACATTAAGCGTCCTTTCAAAACATCATCCTCCATAAAAGTGGAACGGATAGATGCGTTCCTTTAATTCCTTATTATTTTTATGGTCGGGCTATCTCAGACATTTATGCGTCTATAACGCCAGCCATAATGGCCCTGCCTCAAGGTTGAAAGGTCATTAGGGTGGCATTCTCTGTTATAACATAACTGGTCAATGTAGATGGTTACAGGGCAACCAGCCTGTCTTGCGCTATGGTTAGGTATCCAGTAGGTCATACACAAGTTCTTGTTTTGCTCGCCAGCAGTTTCCTGCAGGGCATTCTGCTTTCGCGTAAGGTTGTAGAAATATCAGGAATGGACCCATAGAGCCGTAATTTAGTTGGATGTTGTCTCCAAGAGATGATAAGTATAGCTCTCAGCATCCGAGTATAAGTTCCATCAAGCTTAGTCTCAAGGGTTTTAGTTAATGTCAAAGCAGTTACGCACTCTACATTAATACCGACTCCACAGTGGCGCGAAAGAATCTCCGTTTGATGTTGTCTGGTAGATCAGATTTCCAAATTACATTTTATTCAAGGTGGTTCAGGCTTTAGCTATGCAAATTTTCACATTCTTTTCAGTAGAATGTATTTCACTTCCAAGATATGTAAATGATTCAACAGATTTTATTGATTATCCTGAGACAGTTTGTATTGAGCCATCCTAGTTGAAGCGTATGAATGCAATTTTAGAGGCATTAACATAGAGTCCGACAACGTTGGCAGCATTTTCTTCCAATTTTCTGACAAATATTGAGCTAATATTCATTTTAAACTACCCCAACCAAAGTCGTGGAAATCAAATATCTTGCCCGAGATTTCGTTATATTCTTAATGCCATCTGCAAATGTCTTGAACTAGTTTGCTCTCCGAATATTCTCCCACATCATCTGAATCGTGCATGAAGATGGATTAAATTTTTAAATCATACAGCACTCTATAATGCTTAAAGCTTGCTCGCCAAATGTATCTTCCTCTCACCTACCACGATCATTTTTCAGATTTTATCCCCCCCCCTCACCCAACCTCCTGCATTAAAAAGCCGGTACAATCTGCACATAGCGAAATTCCGGGTTTTACTTTCCGCATGGACAGAAGATAATACTACAAAAAAAAAAGCTGTAATGATAAATAAATCAAGTCCCAAAATAAAGAATAAAAAAAACACATAGCACAAAAGCGCCCTCTACTGTCACTTACCAATATCATTTTCTATTTTTGTCTCCCACTGTCCAGGTCATTATGGCTGTACAGTTGGTACGAACGAACGTACGAAGCCAAAGAGGAGAGAAGAAAAGAAAGGAAAAAATGCTTACTGTCCATGTCACCGATCACGTGACGCTGGAGCCGTTTAGAGGTGCTATCTCTCGGTGCTAACCACAGAACTAATAAGACTGTATTCATACCGGGGGAATTACGCACGACATTACACACGCGGTGGCTCATTGACAGTGTACATAGGCTGGAAGCCATTAGCTATAAGGTTTAAGCCCCTTTTTACGAAGCTTTTAATCTCATTTAACCGATAGAAAATGAAACTACGACGAGGCATGATTGGATCTGCTCGTAGTGTAGCGTTTATCTTGTAGTGCAACTGCTAATGTCTATTTTAGGGCTATTGGATATTAAATTTTAGTTAACCCCTGACTAAAAACTTGTACGCCATGCACTTCTTCTTTATACGCCTTGTCTCTTCAGGGCGTAGGCGATCATGGCTCTCCACAATTCCCTGTCCATTGTGTCTCTTAATAAATTTTGTCTTTTCGTTATTTCTCCTAAACCCTATTCTGCTATCCATCTTCTCAAGCCCGTCTGTGATACTTTGTTTTCCTCTGTCACTCATGTCCTCCGTCTGTCCTGTGAGTATCAGATTTTCCAAGCTCCACTTCCACGTTATCTGCCTCAGACATTCCAACAGTCTCTTCCTGATGTTAAGTATAAGTTTCCTTTTTGGTTTCATTTTTTCTAAAATCTCGTCGCTCACATGTTCGGTTCATGGAATCCTCAGCATTTTTTCTGTAGGTTCAAGGCTCTTCTTCATCTTTGAGAAGATTGTCCAGCCTTATATAAAGAAATATATCACATAACAGTTCAGTACTCTTTTCTTTGTTTCTAATGAAGATTTTCTTTCTCTTAATAATCTGCTTAGCTTTTGGAAGGCATATTTCGCTATCTCAATGCGTCTTCAGATTTCAGTGTCGCACTTTCCGTCCTCTGTTAGAACACTTCTCAGATATTGAATTTTTTGTGCTTCTTTGGTTGTGGTATCCCCGATCTGTAATTTGCACTTTAGGCTCACCCTTTTGTTAACAACCATACATTCTGTTTTCTTGCAGTTAATGTTTAATTTTTTCTTCTAGCTTTCCTTCCTTGCCTTCTGTAGGAGCTTTTGTAGTTGTGCCATCTGAATATCTTATGTTGTTAAGATTGTAACCGCCAGTAAATAATGAATCTTGTTAGGAGATCTAATTATCTCAGAATTACCTCGCTGTCTAGGTTGAATGCGTCCGGTGAGAAGACATATCCTTGTCTTACATCCCTAGGTATTAATTAGTCCAGATTGAGAAGTTCAGAGGATGGCTCCGAATTTTTGGACTATAGAGTAAATTGTTTTTGTTAATTCTTGTAGGGTGCATTTCTGTGGTCTAACTACTCCAGGTATATACAAAAAAAACTTTGCAATATTTATTTCGTCTTTATTAACGAATTTATTTTCATTTACACTATTTATATT
Source organism: Acanthosepion pharaonis (assembly GCA_903632075.3). Classification (NCBI taxonomy): domain Eukaryota; kingdom Metazoa; phylum Mollusca; class Cephalopoda; order Sepiida; family Sepiidae; genus Acanthosepion; species Acanthosepion pharaonis. The sequence goes on from CAHIKZ030002939.1 coordinate 186,779, forward strand.
TGGAATATTATCCTCATCTTTGTTGTTGTTATCACAACGGTCGTTGTGTCCTCCGGCCTTCCCCAGGTGTATATTGATCTGGAAAACTGTTGTAACCTAGGGAATGTTACTGAATAGAATAATCACACGAAGGTTGGTAAGGAAGGATAAACCCACGCAGTCCGATGTGGCAAAGGGCGAATTTAATGTGGGGAAGTCCCGCTGAAAAAGCGCAAGCAGCCCTACGACAAAGAAGGTCCAAAGAGAGGGTTAAAGGGAGATAACTGCAAATTCGACGTCAGAACATTATCATTGATAACTCTCTCCTCCAATTTGCAGCCTCTAGTTAATATATTCTTAATAGTTGATATAATGCAAAAATATCACAATTATAAAATCGGTCAATAATTATTTAGATCTATTTATACTGTGACTCATGCATGTAATTACAAGTAACCCATAATAATACTTTAAATTTTGAAATCATATTTATTTTTAGCATATGAATTTTTTAAACTTTTTCTAAATCTTTGAAGCCTCACCTGCTATCGTCTTCCGCCGCACCGTTTGGAAACCACTGATGTATATTCTTTTTTTTTTTTTTTTTTAATCACAGGTAAAAATACGATAGTGACTCATTGTGTTCATAACTAAGTGCGACAGGTATAATTGAAGGTGTTCTTTGCCAGGGAACAATGAACACAAGCCTTCAATCGGAAGGAAGTAGCACTTCTTCATTCAGCTCTGAAGTTGGATCGTAAATGCTTATGTGTAGTTGGCAATCGTCATTTTCCGGAAACTAATGAAACTGGCTAGCTAATCCATATGTCTCAAATGTACCTTAGTTGGCAATGCAGATTAGAGCAGGTCGATTTTGAAACCATGGTATTGCACTCAATTCGAAAGTTGGAGTTTGGCATAATAAGTAACGACATTTTTTGAGGAGATGAGTTTAAAAATTAAATTTTAGGTTCAAAATTCTAGCGTTGGAATTTCATTACGATTATCAGTAAAAGCCTTATAAAATTTATTATTTACTGAAGCTTAACTAATTGTATATGAACAAGCACATTATTACAAAAATCATTGTACCATCAAATAAGACCTTCAGTTACTTCAAAGAGAAATTATACTGAACAATTTAGCTATATTATGATGTAACTTATAGAGGACAATAGTTTTAGTGTGATTTTCAATACACAATGCAAATTTAAAACATTTTGTCTTATAATGTGTGCCCATCAGTATTATGGTGTTATATACATATCTGCTTTTTGTTTTATTATGATCTAACAAGTTTTATTCACTGGGTAACCTTTTTGTAATCTTTTACATTTTTACAGAGTTTTTACTTATCGAATGCAGTACAATAATTGCATATTTTGCTTGTGACGATTCGTAATTAGAATTCTGGTTTTAATACATTTTCCATTCAATGTATTTAATACAAAAATATCAACTTTATTTGGATTTATTCTTGAAATAGTAAAATTTTGAAGTCAGTTTCTAAGCAAAAATATGCGGAAATTAGATATTTCTGTACATTTTTTTTCAAGCAATATTTAAATGTAAATGCTCAAAACTTGGTAAAAGCTATGAATTGAGTTTTTGGCGTCAGTACCTCTGATATTAAACCCAAGCTTTCACACAGAGTGCAATGTGGATTTTCTAAAACTTGTGAAAAAATCTAACTACTCGGGTACAGTTGATTTTTTTTTTTTTTTCAATATTCATAAAGTCAATCTGCGGTTTATATTGCAACTGGTTCTCGTACGATCACCGAAGTTAAGCAACGTCAGTACCTAGCTTGTGAATACCAGGTGTTGTTAGCTTGGATGTATGGCTGGTGTAATGGATAACAGTTAGAAATTGGAAACCAGAGAGACGAGTTTCAATTCTAGTTAGATTAGTTATATTTACTTACACGCAAATAACCTTGGTAAAAGTATGCATCCACCTTCTCACTCCCCAGATATGGGTTAATTAGTGGGATTTGTATCAGTAAATAATTATTATCTCCAAAACAAATTCTTTACAATCTACCTATATATATTTATTTATTATGCAGTGTTACATTAGGACATGTTCATACCCACTACAAAACTGTACATCTTGTTTCAACGTTAAAAAATATTTTTTAACGTTTCATCAGGTGGAAAATCACGATGCTACGGCAACTGTACTGAGCAGACTTTAGTTTCTAGAAGAAACAGCGTAATCAACCCTCAGTCACGATGACTTTTAACTTCTTGCTCATTGAACTATTAACTGCTACAGGACAGTTTCGTCGTCAGATGCAATCATACTGAAAAAAGGCGGAAGAATATATCGGCTGAAATATTAGATTAACATGGTAACAATGTACAACTTAAACTGCAAATATAACTACAATCACATTGGATATTTTTTACAATTATGTTCACCCTCTACAAGCCCAAGAGCCACTCGTGGTAGAGGGTTACATAGTAAGAGGCAGAGTTTATGTGGATTATCCTGAGACTATTTATATTTTATCCGTCGGCTCCAACGAGATATCTTAATTGTGTGCCACGTTTAGATTAAGGACTATTTGTCTGCGTAGGGATTTTTCCGCTTTTCCTTTATGCTTTCATTTGAATTTCGTTTCTTAATTTTTTTTTTTTTTTCGTTATTAAAACTCCCTCTATGCAGCTTTTCATCTATCTAGCTACTAGTTTTCCCCGCCTCTGGTATAGCGTTCCTTTCCGGCTTATTCGCTTCAAACAATCAAAGGAAAACCACTTGTCCACCTCGAGAGAATCAATCCGCGTCCGGCATTTGGTGCTTTAATCCAATGTAGAAACGTGATCGGCGTAAACGGAAGGAAAGGAAGAAAGAAAGAAATATTAATGCCACTCAATGAGATGAATGCGTAACGTATTCGGCTCGATGTCGGGGTGGAACAAGCAATAAATTTAAGAGCTTCAGTTAGCAGGACGATAGATCATTGGACAAATACAGAATAGTGCTAGAGATACATCCAATCAAGACGTCCATCGACTTTATCAGCAACTAGCAAGATAACCTGGCGTTGCACGTGTCAAGTTTCTTTACTTTTCTCGCTGAGTTGTGCAATTGCTTTCGGCCGAGTGGCCGTGATCAAAGCAAAGTATCTGTTCTCCTCATTTTAGGAAGAAGGCGTCTGATCCCGGGAACATCAGCCCTGCAGCAGCACCTTCCTCATTACACTGAGAGAGTTGAGGTTGGTGTAAAATTGAGGCCAGCGTGACAGTAGTCACGGGGACTGCGCTATTTTTTATCATTGGCCAATATATACGCGTATGGGCTCCCCACATCAAAAAATCTTGTGCCACATCCTACCTTAGTGGCGAGGCTAAATAAATAAAATCTTTTTTTTCTCTTTGATCGATTCACTACTTAAAATAGTATGAACGAAATTGCTGTAATTCACGCAGTTCAATAGGTTTGATCTGATATTTAAACAGAAAACTTCATGTCTAGCAGCTTAGTAATCGAAAGTCTTAATAAAGAAAATGCGCCTCCCGATAGGAATCGAACTTTATTCCTTTTTTTTTTTAATCTGGGGAAACCGCTGTCAGATCAGGCGTGATTTACCATTAAGCTACGAGAAGCTATTGCAGCAAAGGAAGGCTGTCAGTGAGATTAGCTTGTTAACCATTGCATTGCAATAGAGGTCTTACCGTGGTTCACTGTCAGTCGTATTTCACCCATTGGGGATTAGATTTCGTGTACTAGCGAATTGGTCTGTAAAGTAGATCTTCGATAGGCCCCATTTCTGCGTTTTAAATTGAATTGCCGTATACGTTGGGAAGGAAGGTTTACTTTGCCCAAGACTACGTTACGCATGAATGAATACCTACCGAGAGACGTGTAAGAAGTTGGTCAGGCGCTCAGCCACGCAGTAACCCTGCGACCAAACCTGTTCATGGGATTGATGATGATATATGGACATGGAGGGCGGTTTTTTAAACATAAAGAGGAAAAATCAACCTCTACTTGCCTCGTCATTCAGGACCTGAGCTCTCATGACAATCCACAACTTTCTATTCTTTGTAGCCCTTAGCTGTTTTTTTTTTAAATCAGTTTGCCCTTTGAGGGTTAAGTTTTCCAAGCCCTCCTTCCTCATTATGTGTCCAAGGAATTTCAATTGTCTTTTCTTAATTATTGTTGTTGCTATTTTCTTAGACTTTCTTATTGTTTACTCGTTCCGTCTATGGAATTTTCAGTATCCTCTTCTTCTTCTTCGTGCCATGTCCCTTCAGGACGTGGGCGATCATGGCTCTCCACAACTTCTTATGCTTTGTAGCCCTTAGCTGCGTTTGTTCCTTTGACAAGCCTAGTGCCCCCGTTCCACCATTCATTTACATTACAGTGGTGGCTCGCTGCCTTCTCCTGTATCTTCGATATGTCCCGTGAGGGTTACTTTCTCCAAGTTCTCTTTCCTTATTATGTGTCTAAGATATTTGCACATATTTCTGATTCTGAGTGTAAGTCTTCATATTGCTGTCATTTTCTTTAACACTCGCTGCCTGCTCTCTTCATCAATGGAATTCACTAAATCCTGCGTAGAACCCCATTTCTATTGTATTCAGTTTTCTCTTCACCTTTTCCGTCCTCTGTTAAATCACTTCTCAGACATTTCAACTTAGCGAGTAAAGGCCGAAAGCTGTATAAATTTCTCTAATTTTAGCAGTCGACGTATATGAACAGTAGAGTCAGTAATTATATAACTTCTCTTAATTTTCTTCTTTCTCTTTCCTTGCCGTACAATGTTTTTCATTTTTATTTTTTTTATTTACTTTTATCACGTTTTCTTTCCTTTCCATTTTAATTTTCTTCGCTTTCTTCAGGTTTTCTCTTCCCGTTTATTTCATTCACATTTTTTTCATTTTTTTTTTTCTCTATTTTACTTCATTTTTCTTTCTTATTCTTTAAAGATCTTCTTTTCCCTATATTTCTTTCGAGTCTTTATGACTTTTGCATTTTTCACTTTGTAATAATTTTTTTTCTTTCAGTTTCTTTCTAGTTTCGCTTAGTTTCATTTTTTTTTTTTTTTTTTTTGCCTTTTCCTCCCATTCTTTTCTTCATTGTTCATTTTTCTTTCTTTTACTTTTTTCTTTTCTTTTTTCATCTTTTATCTTTAATTGACGATCTTCGTCGTTTTTCTTCTATATTTTCTCTCTCTTCCTTCGATATATTTTTTTGTTTTTCTATTTCTTTCCTATTTTGTTTTCTTTCTTCCTTTTCGTATCTTTTTCTTTTCGATTTTTTTGTTTTTCCTACTATTTTTATTTCTTTTCATATCTTTTTCTGTTCTTATTTTTTCTATTCTTTTCCTTTTCATGCCTTTTGCTTTCTTTTTTCTTATCCTTTTTTTTTCTGTTCTTTTTTGCGTTTTCCTATTTTTTCTGTTATTTTTCCTTTTCTTAACTTTTTCTGCTCTTTTTCTTTTTCCTCTCTTTTTCTGTTTTTTCTTTTTCTATATTTTTCGTTTTTTTCCTTTTCCTATCTTTTTCTGTTCTTTTCTCATCATTTTCTCTTCTTTTCTCATCATTTTCTCTTCTTTTTCCTTTTCTACTTTTTCCTTTTCTTATTTTTCCTGACTTTTCTCTTCTTTTTTCTATTCCTATCTTTTCTTTTTCTTTCTCCTTTTCCTATATTTTTCGGTTTTTTTTCTTACCTTTTTCTCTTTTTTCCTTTTCTTCTTTTTCCTATCTTTTTCTTTCTTCCTGTTTTTCTTTCCTTTGTTTCTTTGTTTTAAAATCTACCTTTCTTTTCTTTCTTTGATCTTCTGTTTTCTTCTTCTTTTTTTCTTTTTACTCTCTCCCTTGTTTCTTCTTTTCCTTCATTTGCCTTCCTTTTTCTTTTTTCCTTCTTTCCTTCTATCTCAAATTTCATCTCACCTCCTCCTCTTACTGTTTTCCTTGTCCTTCCTCTTCAATGTCATCACATTCTTTTCACATTTTACTACCGTCTCTTCATTTCTTTCAACCGTTTTTTCCCACTACACCCACACACAATTCCTTTCCTCCACCATTCTTTTCTTTCTTTCTGTTCTTTTCAATCCTCATTCTAATTCGTGCTGAATTCGACGCGGATACAAGAAATCATGTCCGCAATGGACGCTAATACGTCGATGCCTCCATTAAAGGATGTTATTATGAACGACAGATCTGCGCTGTTCCGAGAAATTGCTATTCGAAGGCACGGGATTTTTCCTTGTCTAGTGTAGTAATTATTATGAAATATACGGAAATGAGAAAGGGGGTCAGGCAATCCGAATAATCTTTATCGATGAATGATAGGGCGGGAAAGAATAACTGATAGCAGACGACTTCTCAATTAGTCTATAAACATGCGAACGCATTAAAAATAAGGAATTGTGCAACTTATCCGAGTTCTTGTGAATAGAGCGCGCAGTAAAATTAGACTCATAATGGGACGAGAACAGTCTGGTTTCGTTAAAGACACTGGGACAAGGAATGCGATATTCATACTCAGCATTATATTTGAAAGAGCAATGCAAAAGCATGTATATCTACGTTTTATAGATTATGCGAAGGCGTTTTTATAAAGTATATCGAAAAGAAGCATTGGAAGTACTAGTGTTGTAATGGAATGTCCCACACTCCCTATCGCCTATGTAGACTGACTATATAAGTAACTATATATAGTGAGCACAGGATATACCTGGGGGCTTGCTTCGGGAATTACTAGCCTGCCACCCGATTCTCTGTTTTCAGTAGTGTATTCTTTTTTACAATAAACTTCTCTTCTCTCATCTCCGCTCATGTTGCTGTTCCTTCACTCGAAAATCACCTTTGTCTGTTTGCAACCTCTTTAATGAGACAACAGCTAGGAAAGCTTGATTAATTTGGGAAGAATATTAAAATAATGCAGAACTTATACTGGAAGGAAACTGGGTAGAAAATGAATTCAATAAATATAAATAATTGAAAGTGGCATACGAAAAGGTGTAACTCTCACCTCTCTAATCACATATCACACACACACATTTTGCTCTCTCCTGTATCCTTTTTCTTCCTCTCAGTCGCTAGTTTTGGTGAGTAATACCGTCCTTAGGGGTCATCCGGCTTTCTTTTCCCTCTTCGGTTGAGGCTGTTGTGTCATTTGAGATAGAGTTGATTCAGGTTTCCCCAAATCTTACGAAATTGGGATTGACAGCGAAGTCTAGTATGGACACACCTCATATACGTTGTGTACCACAGACAAGATTGCGTAATTCTTGTCTATGGCCATAGTAGTTTTGTCTTTGCGTCCAAGTGTAACTTCGAAATCAGGCTTGAATAAAAACTCCTTCGATAAAATGCACAACACTGATGATAACTTTAACAACATGTTTATTGAATTTAAAGAAAAACTGGTTGAATCAAATGCTTCTATTATCTACTGCAAATCAAGTTCTCTATTGTAGGATGTTGATTTGGGAAATCTTGTCACAAACGCTAAAGTAATAACCAGCCAGTAAACTATCTCTCAATTATTGTGTCTGCATTTTTTGCTCCGTTTATGTTGGGTCAGATTCTCCGAATCTCGCTTATATAGACGACCCCACACAAAAAATTATAATTGATATACCTAATTTTTTCACCTCGACCGTTTTAATCTTAGAAGACCTTGTAAAAAAATATGATACTCTCTTTGTTTAGAATCTTCCTTGATATCTTTCTGTAAATATAATTGTGTTCTTGGGCATGGATAGGGTTGGGAACCTTGGTTTTGTTCAATTTTACTGAATCTTAACTTAGTTCGATTCTCCTTGGAACTGTTAAAAATTGTTTTCTTATATTAAAACACTATTTTTACTTCGTTTCTTTTTTCATTTTTTTTTAAACATTCAACCTACACTTCTAAGAATTTTAATAATTATTATCCAGTTGGTAGTCCCTCCAAATCATCATTCTGTATTTTCATGCAATTGAACGTTTAAAGTCTTAAAGTTTTTAAGTCTTCTCACCAGACTTCTTCAACCTTTCCAGTGAAGAAATCCTTTAGAGAATTAGAAGTCCTACAAAGGTTAGAAATTCTGCATTTTCCGTCCTCTATTAGAATACTTTCTAAATATTTAAATTTTGGTATTTGCTTGATTTTAGTTTCTCCAATTTGTAATTCGCATATTGAGATGCCCCTTTTGCTAACAACCATACATTATGTCTTCGAGCAATTAATGTTTAGACCTTTCTTCTCACTTTCATAAGAATACATGTAGTTTCCTTTCTGTGTCTGTTACCAACAGTGTATCGTCTAATTTTGCTAAGATTGTGACCACCAATAATGATTCCTGCCAAAATCCTAACAAAATTAGCTGACACAGTGTTGATAGCTGTAGGTCTTCTTGATGAACGAGTAGTTGTATGTCTGAAACCAGTTATTTTTAATGAATGACATATGCACGAGTAGGTGATGAAAATTTCCCGCCCCGACCAAGAAATTCTTCCTCACCCCACCCCCAAAAATCCGCGGTTTCACAAATATGGTCTCTCTCTTGAGAACGTAATGGAAGCATATGTTGTTATGGTAAGACGAGACAAGTGAGGCGCCATTTAAAGCGGTTTAGTGTCGCGTTACTACAACGGAAATTATATATATATATATATATATATATATATATATACATACATACACAAGGTCTGATAAGAAAAAATTATCGGGACTGTTTCTACGGTAACGGAGAGTAAAGCCGCTTGGCACAGACAGGCTGTGAATACTGTCGCGTATACACACTAAATTATAACGTTCTCGCTCATTTCCGTTGTTTTGCTTGGAAGGAAAGTGTGGTCGTCTGGTCACACCAAAGAGGTTCTATCAGTGACCATGGCTTGTGCAGAAGTTTTTGGCCAAGAACAACATTTTCCAGGTCCGACAACAACGATATTCCTTAGATCTCGCCCTTTGCGACTTTTTCCTCTATCCAAAAATCAAATCCTACTTGAAATGAACAAGATTTCAAGTCGTTGAGGCAATCCAAGAGAATGCAACGAGACAGCTGCTCGCTAACCAAAAAAAAAAGTAGCTCCAAGAATGCTTCCATCAATGAAAACAACACTGGATAAAGAGTGTGGCTTCAGTAGTTGACTACTTCGAAGGAGATTAAATGGCGAATTGATATATGTTGTAGTTTTCTTTTTATGACACAAGTCCCGTCACTTTTTGATCAGACCTCGTATATAAGGATATTTATGTGCAAAATGTTATGTAAATAGTATTTTGCAGGTTATTTAAAGCCAGGAAATATTTTAGATTGTGAGAATTTTCTTTCTTTTCTTTTTTAGAGAATAATCGATTTAGTGATACAAGTCTTACTAATTAATCCATAACAAGGAGAAGAGGTTTATTCATACCTTTCCCAAGTGTATTTGAGAATAAAAGAATGTAATGAACCCTATTGAAATTGGAACTCAGCTCCCTGAATAACAATTCCGAGCCATTATCCATTACACTAACCGCATATCCAAGCCTACAGCACCTCATATTCCAAAGTGGTCACCCATCAGCTAGGTTTCGACGTTGCTTAACTTCGGTGATTGTATGGGAACCGATGTTTCAACGTGTTGTGGACTGATACTTGTATATAAATAGGTTAATTAGTTTTATTTCTAAAAAAAACTCTTATAATTTCGTCATGATTTTTTTCACTCGTAATAACTAACATACTTGTCATTAAGTCAGGGACTTAAAGATGGAGAGAAAGCCTTTAAATGTTTCACCAGAAGCTGCTTTGTTGTCACTGCACTTAATGCTTCTCAACCGACTGCATAGCTCGCATATTATAGAGTGTAAATTTCAGATCAAAATTCACTTTTAAACGATCAGATTACGAATTTAAAAATAAGCCTTATGTGTATCTAATTGTTTACATGATTAATTCCACTCAAACGGCCCTAGAATAATTCGAAACGTAAACGTTACCGTCCAACAAAATAACCATTAGAATAATACAATAGACTACCCAAAATGCATACTGACTGTATATATAAATAATCGAGCAAAATCACAACACATATGACCTGATGATGTCGCCTGTGGGTGTTGACTTCAATGTCTACTTTTATATTTACATATGGAATATGTATATATGTATAAATGCTATATTTATGGGTTAAAGTGATAATGAGCACTTTAACCCATAAATATAGCATACCTTAAAACTATATTTTATCATTGTGTGTGTGTGTGTATATATATATATATATAATTCTGAGAATTAACGTGATTTTTCAGTTGACCGAATGAATATACAATTCTTCTAGTTACTAACGACATTTTGTTTATAGATACTTTGTTTCAATAAATTCATTTCATTTTTGCCTTGAAAAAGTCCACATTCGACGAAACGCGTCGGGTAAAACTACACAGTTTTTCTATTGTTTTTCCCCTATACACACACACACACACACACACACACATATATGAAATTTTAATAATCGAAGGTTCTGAAGACAGGGAGCAACAGACGAGTATACAAGTGTATTAACACATTCACTTGTTTGGCGGATTTTATTTTGATCTATTTTAAGCAAAATAGAAATTATCTGTCCTGTAAAAACGTGATGTGATGGGGGCAAAATAGACATGATTTTCAGATTTAGCGTGAAAAAATAGCCCAAAAAACATGTGCTAAATGCCCAACAACTTTTGGGTCGAGAAAAAAAAATCTCAACCGGTGTAATCAAACACAAATAAATCATAAATAGATCCGCTTTTGAAAAAATAAACCACTTTGTCTGAAGATTGCGAAAGCTTGAAACCCAGGATTACAAACTACTACCCCTGCAACTGTATATATATATATATATATATATTTCACGAACAACCAATCCAGGAGAAGGGCAACTAAGGAGGGTCATTTAGCCTGCGTCTAATAATATTAGCTCCTTTTATATTTTCTAAATCCCAGGATTCACTTGGTATGTTTGGTAAAGTAGTTTGGTCTGCCTTATTTAGAATATCTGCGGAGTACAATCTTCCTGTCCTGCATTTTGAGCTTAGCATCGTACGACTTGAGACCAAACAGGGAAAAGAGAGGCAGGAAGGGTTTGTTGCTCGAATCATCGCAGTGGCGAGGCCCTCTTGGCTTAAAAAGATCTGCACTACTTCAAATAAAAAGTTAAGAAATAAACCTCTATCATTACTGGAAAAAAAATATTTTCCTGAAAAAAATTGTCTTAAGAGAAATATTTAATAAATTTCAACCGAAGACAGTACCAGCTGCTCGGTTAATGAACGTCAAATGTTTTCTTGTAGCGAAACGGCTATTATCGCTATTGTTTTAAATACCTCACTTTTTTTATATGAGCTAAAACGCATCCTATTGATACTGGTAAGAAATCCCCGATTACCTCATTCAACGAGCCGTCCGGCTCATTTCTAGCCGTTTCTTTATTTACATTATAAACACGTCCGCTTGTTGTCGAAGCGATTACGTAATCATTTGGCACAATTGAATTCGCATAAATAGTCTTCCCGCCACAACTACAACCTCTGCGGCTCCCGCTTTACATTCTCAATCAATTTTTTCAACACTTTGCCCCGCCTTGAAAGAGCCACCCGTCAACTTCAGAAACATCTACCGATATGAGTGCTTATTTCGCCCGGTTTGTAGAAGCACGGCTTTCGCAATTTCGAACGTTGAGCGAAGGGGTGCAAAATTCAGTCTGCCCTTCAATTTCTACCCGCCTCGACTAAGGTAGATGAGCCATTGTAACTATTGAAAATCTAGTCACTTTCGGTCCGCTCGAAAGAAAGACTGAACGAATGAAACAGTCAATCAATCTCATTATAATTTTGCCTGTTCCCATCACCTCAGTTAGCAAGACCGTTACGTCCTGCCAATGCCTCATAAATAATGGACTATTCCGTTTTTAATCGCGTGCAAAAACGGTAAATATATGTCAGAGATGCTACTTGCTTTCAGTGAGAAAATGAAAGAAAGAAGTTTTTAAGATCTGTTTCAGTGAAATGGAAAAATTGCCAATATCAAATGTTTTCATTTGTACCCCATTACTTCTTAAAATAACGACAAGCATTCATATTTATGATTGTTATTGCCCTTTGTTAAGCTCAGATATTCGACTAATGCGATAGGGGCCTTTCTACGGATATTTTATAGTCGTAGAATTCGTCATGAGATTTATTCAAACATTAACTGAAGAATTACGATTCATGAGAAATTTCAAATAGGAAAAGCGTTAAATTTTCACTGGTCTTTCTACTTTGCACATCACCGAAGTTAAACAACATCGATCCTGGTCAGGACCTAGATGGGTGACCGCTTGGGAATATCAGCTTGGATGTGCTGGTGGTGTAATGGGTAATGGCTGAGAATTCTTAATCAGAGAACCGAATTCCAATTCCCGTTGGTTTCGTTATATCCATTTACGTGCCAATAACCTTGGAGAAGTATAAATCCACATCTACTCCCCATCTATGGGTTAATTAGTAATTATGTCAAAAAATATTCTCACAATCTAGGAATGTTGTACCATTTGTCCTTCTTCAGGTGTCTGTCTTTATACATGGAAGCGAAATAAATTCTAGTGAAAAGGATGTGAAAATTCGCAGAGCTAAAGACTTGACCGCCTTGAATAAAATGGTGGTAATCTGGAAATCTGATTAAAAAAAAACCCTCTCGACTGCCAGCCGTGATGTTCACCCACTACGCCCGCACAGTGTGCCTGCATCTAAGGGATAAACCTAACTGTTTATAATCAGGCAAACGACAAGCTAGTCTGGGATAATGAAAGTCCACCTTAATTCCCAGAGTAGCGAAAAAACTGGCTGGTTACATTCAATGCTTCGAAAACAAAACTAGTTAGATTCCATCACCGCCGATCAAATTCCAAACTACTGCCAGTCACGATGAACAAATGTCCCCTCGAGAGAATATTTTCAGCATATAAGGGATACACCTAACTGGTTATAGTCTGTGGTCAGTCAGTTATCTGACATACGTGATAAACGCTTAGGCGATCATGTATCTTTCGAAGCAGATTTTTTCCCGCAGCAGGTTGCCATTTCTTTCTGCGGTAGACCAGTTGCCATCCAAGGCTATAGAACCCAGTCTGTCCTGCTATTTACCCATAGCTGGAGGGAGAAGATACCTTTCCCAACGCATAAGTGAATGTAATGGATTCAACTGGGATTCGAACTCGACTCTCCGATTCGTCAATCCGCTATCCATTACTCCACAGTGCCTCCCTGCAGTAGCTCAACTTAATTCACCAAATAGAGAAAAAAAAAAAACTGGCTGTTTACATTCAATGCTTCGAAAACCAAACTAGTTACATTCCATCAGATCAGACCGCCAGTCACAATGCCCGGATGCGCCGTGCCTTGTGAGAATATTGAGCTTCAAACTCGCTACCCGGCCTCAAGTGGAACTCTTATATACGACCGATCGCTAAAGATGCAGGCAAACTGGTCAGTTCCTTGTACCGCTCCAGTAAGTATCTGACTCCTCATGCTATCCTCTACTTTTTATAAGAGGTGAAAATAGATTACTCTTGCCATATTTGGGCGGGAGCTGCCCAGTCATCACTCTCCAGTCTTGATAAAGTTCAAAAGCGTCTCCAAGTCTTCGTTGGAGAAGAATTATTTTCCACCCTCCAACCTCTCTCTTTCACAGGCGGGATGTGGCGAACCTCTCACTGCTCTATCGCTACTTCCATGGAAAGTGCTCAGACGAACGACATTCCTTGGTTCTAACCTTCACGGCTAGGATCCGTCATATCACATACATAGTAGCGAACCAGCCACATTCCCTCCATATTCCATTGGCAAGAAGTAAGTTCCACTCCAACAGCTTCTTCCCGCGAACCACTGCCCTGTGGAACTGACTCCTAAAGAGAGAGAGAGAGAGAGAGAGAGAGAATATATATATATATATATATATATATATATATATATATATATATATGAAGAAAAATATACGGATAAAACAAACAAAAGTCCTAATATGCAATTATGCTGTTTTAATATTAATATAATGTCAACGTCGGACGTTTCGGTCTAGTCGACCATCTTCAGGACATATTCATAAAACATAATTAACATTAGACTATATTCAATTCAACATGAAAAGACGATGGACATAATAGTAAGACTAATCAAAACAGATGAGGCAGGCATAATATCTATCTCACGCACGGTGAATACTAGACCTAGCTTCTTTAATATTTCCCCTTTTCTAGCAAGATTAATGCTCGACAAATATACATATAAATTTTAGATTAAAATAAAATTCTTTTCATTCAAAATACTCTATTTTAGGAATATGTTTTCACAACATCGCCCACGTGACGCCGACGTGATCATATTGAAACGGAACGCTGATCTTGAAAAAATTTCAGTTATCTGTTTTGCTTGGTCTTCCTCTTATGTCCATCGTCTTTTGATGTTGAATTGAATATGGTCTAATGTTAATTATGTTTTATGAATATGTCCTGAAGATGGTCTATTAGACCGAAACGTCCGACGTTGACATATATTAACATTAAAATAAAGCATAATTGCATATTAGGATTTTTTTTGTTTTTTCCGTATATTTTTCTTCATACTGTCGGATCTATATCCATATATTTGCTTACATATATATATATATATATATATATATATATATATATATATATATATATATATATATATATATATATATATATATATATATAATAGCATTGTGGGGGGTTGATTTGTATTTGTGATTGTGTTATTTATATATATATATATAAATATATATATATATATAATTGTGGCATCTGTCAGTCTCGAGGGATTATTCCGATGAGGTTAATAATCTTAACGTTAACTCAAGACTTGACCAGGTTATCTTTAATTCCTAATCCATATAAAATAATTTTGATATGAAGAAGAACTTGATTTTAATTATGGACATTTGTTTATAAATTGAATTTCTGTGAACAAAGAACAGTTCAAACAGGTGAAATGAAACCTCCTCCAAATCCAAAAGATCAGAAACCATAGGAGCCATGCATGATGTCGTTTCAGGGCAATATCATTAGGGATGGGTAAATCTTCGGATGAGCCAAGCGTCATGTCGTCTGTTTTTCCATATGAATCAGCGTTCATCCCATTTTTGTTTCTTCGGATCAAAGTAGAATCTTTGCTATCATTTGTTTTATGGCCAATTGAAAAATCTGCACGTTAAGTGTCTAATATCTGAACCAAATTTATACGTATTTAACGTTAACTTGACGATATAAATATATATATTCTGTTCGATTCCAAAATTAACTCATAATGGAGGGTAAAATCTATTTCAACCAACGAAAAGTAGGTTAGTCTTATTCGTGGAGTGTATAGATTGTGTCAAAATTACCATATCTCTCTTTTGTGGATCACTAGGGATATTTGATATTGCAAAAGGACATTCTTGGATTATATACCATCTTTTATTTAAACCCTTAAAAATATATATATATATATATATATATATATATATATATCCAGTGTAATTAGCATATCTAAGAATTTCAGATAGAATATATCTCTGACGGGACAATATATAAAGAGCGAAAAAACTTACGAATTTAATGGTTCTGAGAGTTTATACATAAGAGTTTAAATGCCATCATTGCTTCGCTTTTCAGAGGATTATCAACTATTTCAGGTCATTTAATTCTTTGTCATTATTGATAGATAGAAAATTTATTTGGGTTTTTAGAAATATTAAAGATGGTATCCGTAAGTACTAAATAAACCATGGACCTGGGTAAAAAAGGTGGATTCACCCTTTCCCAATGGCGGCGGAAGCATCTAAAGAACACAACTGGAATTGGCATGCCCACTCGATTAAAATGAGTAGTATTACAACCAAGGCACGTGAAGATTACGGCACCTGTTATGTCGGTAGGTTGTTTTTCTTTATTGGCGGCAAACCCCGTTTTGATAAACGATCTTTTAACCACCCGTCAATGTAAAGTTTCTATCACATTAGAAACTTGATAGATAATATCAAAAATTTAAACATTCTACATGTAAGAAATTCTTGAAGCATAAACAGACTGTCGCCCCCTGAAAAAGTTTTTTTTGATAATTTCTTGAACTCTTATTATTCCTGGTACTAAGATTTTACCCATAAATATAGCATATCTTAAAATATATTTTGGCGCCATTTTTATATATAAATATATATATATATATATAATATATAAATGAAAATCAGTGTGTCAGGCCAAATTCGAGACGTGTCAAGTTTATCTATATTAAAATGAATCATTCATACAAAAGAGTAAATTAATTGAGTTAATTATTTGAAATGACAAATATTTATATAGGGAAATTAGGCTGAAAATTTTAAAGTGCCAACATTAATTTGAAAAATTTGCCAACGATGAATTTTATGATCCTTGATTTTTTTTTAAATTATAAACTGTATGAAATGTTTTCATTAAATATGCTCTACAAGAAAATGAGAACTGAAAAGTAGAAAAAGTTTTAATTCCTGTTTTTAAAAAAATCTTTCTTGGAACACATTTTTTTTTTTAGAAAAATTTCTTCACAGATTATTCTTAAAAAAATATAACTCAAATCTGATTTTTTTTTTTTTAAATTTGAAATTATTGATAACAGACATCTGTTAGGCGACGTGCAAAATCGAAATTTCAAGGTAAAATAACGAATAATTTCAAAGCCCCTGATAGCGTTTTTTGTAATATGGCAATTTACAGACATTTTTACAGCAATGTCTCTTTATAATTTAATTTAATTTATGAACTAAATATCTAGTCAAAGGACAGCCAATGTCTTGGTTTAGATCGTTACAGAAGATAAGGTCGGATCAGCATTTCTAATATGTCAATTTGCAAAAATAAACATAACGAATGTTCCGCACTGACATCACTTCCTAGTCACTAAACAGTTTAATTTTTTTGACCTGGACATTCAAAAGACACGAATGAAATTTTATAAATATTTCGCCAATTAACTCAAATTTTAACGTTAAAAATTTTGCAATATCTACGAAGAAATTAATCTTGAACCCAACTTTAATCATCCAGTTAAAGGAGATAATCTTTAGTTGCATTATCATCATCATGAACTTTTAATATAGCCATAACTCTCTCCTTCAATTTAAGGACCCTATGTATTATATTTTTATATTCCTTCAACCAAATTCATTTGGTATCACAACGCTAAAATCGAATATAAATTATTTATAACTGTCCGTATATGTCATAGAAATTCAAGCGCAATTCTTATTTAATCGATATGTTTTTTAAATCCCCAAAATCAAATTTATTTCTGGCAAATTGATTTTTTAAAATTGTTTGTCTGAAATATTTGATTGTCGTTCAATCATGGGAACCCCACCTGACGTATTTTCCGTCGCTTCGCACATTTTTTTCGTTTTGGATTTTGTTTTTTAAGTAAAATAAACAAAATTCATTTTTCCAGGAGAATTTCATGATATTTTTCATCATTTTGTCCTTGCTGTTTTCCTATCTTTTTCATGACTTTTGTTATTTTCGTTAACATTTTTGATTCCTTTTGAACTTTTGGAAAGAATGAGCCTCAATTTGACGTCATTATGAGTGTATTGTAGAGTCGTACCGTCCATTACATGTTCCAAACATCGGGATTTTAATCTTATTCCAAGTTCTCCTCTGGTGGCAATGGCAGAAAGGATCACTTTGAATGCCCAGCCAACTAATGAAGAGCCGTGACCTGGATATAGCAGTGGTTTGCTAGTGGACGATAATTTGGCAAGTAGTGTCCTCTTGACAAGCAACATTTCAGGGGATATCATGTTGAGGATTGGAAAAAGTCTCGGTAGCCGCTAATGATATATAAAAGGAATGAAGCAATGGTTACCGAACTCAGAGTCCATTGTTTTGGGCATGCTTAGGGTCTTAGTTGGTGAAGATATAAAAACAAGATGATATTTTGGAGAATATGGGATCATGAAAATAGACACGAGATAGATTAGCGGAGGCGAGGTTAAGGATGTTTCCTTTTAATATGTGGAAATGGTTGCGAGAGGATTATATGTAAAACATGATTATAATCCCAAATTCAACAAAAACAGTTTTTGAACTCTTGTCTGACGATCATTTTATCTTCTTGTTAAATGGTCAGTTTTAGATGTGGCATTCCGTTACTTCATCTTCGAGATTTTAATGATATAGCTTTCTGAGTTCATTATCAAACATTATAAATATCTGTTGTTCAGACAAAGTATATGTTAAATTTTTATTGTTTATGTAAACAATTTTCTGTCGATATTCCAAATCCGGTCAAAGCAGAGAATATTGTTTTTTTAAAGAAGGAAAGAAATGCAGTGTATCAGGATATGGATGTAAAATAATGGTTGATCCTAGACATGGGCAGGTTAAGACTTCAAATGATATTTGAAACATCGATTTGGGGAAATCTGTCCCAAAAAATATAGAATGTGAGAATTAGCTGTCTGAGTGGAATTTGCTTCTCTCCAGATGGAATACAAGGGATGAAGACGATTAGACCCTGTGTACGTTATGAAGGTGCCCCATGTAAAGGCTTTCGGCTTTGTGAAACATGGAATTTTGCTCTTGAACATTATGATGGATAAATAAACATATTTTTAAAGAGATGCTCTCATTGATATTAGAGAAAATGGAAAAATTCTGTCTTTAGATGAAAAATGAGCAGGTGTCCTCTATAGATTTTTGATCTTCTGCCAAAGGCTGGAATGGGCCTGATGAATACAATAGCAGAAGATATGGTGGCAAAACATATATTCCTTCTGATCTGACTGTTTATTGAAATATTTTCTTTTTAATCTGAATTATTGTAGCAAACTTTAATGACGGTTTTTTTCTCACTCAAAGCATAATTCAACGTATGAATTGCCTTAACGCAAGGCCTCAACTATCAGGGTTTCAAATCAAGACTTGAAATTTGGGGTTCGTTTTCATTTTTGCCAGGTTAATTCATTCTTTACTGATTTAATCGATATTATATTACTTTTTTTACCTTTTTTAATGTAGGATTTCACGACAAGAAAACCCATTGCTCACTAGTCAGGCTTTTTTGAGGAAGAAAAGACTGAAAATAGGAGGATTCTGGAAAGGAAAAAATTTTTTGAGGTTAAAGAAGACAGCTCCATGGGATTAACATTGCCTTTAACTTGTTGGCGATTGAAGTTATCAGGCAACAAGTTCGGGAAAGGTGTTCCATCGCATGTGGAAAAAGAAAAACTGAAGTGGAGGTATCAGGTGGATTTCCCTTGATTTCAACAGTAAACGGGTGTGGCCAAGATGCCAATTAATAGTACATCTTAAATACACGTTGTCGGAGCAACAGGTCAAAAAATCTACTTTGCAGGGACTAGTTGCCATGAAAATGGAGAGAAAAGGGTGATGAATGTGACACTATTTAGCGGTCGCGTGAAAATTAAAAGCGAGAAATAAAAGGCGAGAAGAAGCTATCATGAAAAGACATACTGAGCGATGTTATTTTTTTTAACAAAGAAAAGTGGTAAAGATTTTATTTTCATTTGCGAAGAAAAAGTTTTTTTTTTCGCAGAAGATAGGAAATTCGTAAGATCTCGGATCTGTCGGAATTAATTTATGCTACGACGAGGCGAATAAAAGATAGCAATCTGCCCATGGCAATAATGAAAATTTCAAATTGGTCAAGTGGCCTACAAAACAGAATGCTGGAAGATAATCGTAATCAGGTCACGCACTGATTGAGAAAGGCATCAGCTGAGGCCACCCCAAAAGAGAGAAAAGGAAAAGAATAAACCATTAACTATCTTTCGGAGATATCATTTTGTTTTGGAAAAAGACCACCTGTTTTATGTCCAGACCTGGACATGATAAAAGTTTGTTACCGGGATAGATAATTGGCGACAGAGTGCGAAGACGTCCAGTTAACCACCCATTTGACGCTTGGCGAAAATCTCGTTGATAAATTCCAGATGACATTCGGTTAAGATAGAGATTAAGGACCACACTACGAGTCGTGGGGGGTGTGGGAAAAAAAAAAAAAAAAAGGAAGATAATTTTTTTCCTTTGAGCGATAATTTAAAAACACCAGCGCTGCTGAGCGTTCATTGGCTGAATGGTGGCGTGAGCGGTGGGCGAAGGTAAACATATGAGAAAAAGGGAGGCCTGTTGACGCCCCTGAGGGGATTGGTGTGAGATACCACTATGAGAGAGAAGGGAAACCTGTTGACGCCCTCTGAGGGGATGTTGATATACCAATATGAGAAAGGAAGAATTTGGGAGGACGATTCCCTTAAGAACCCCTCTGGGGCAGAAAGTAATGGACTTCCAAAAATGGAAAGTGATAAATTTTCCTGTCCGAAAACAAAGAAAATCCTTATTGTGGATTTAGAATTATCGAGGAACCCAAACCACGACAAGCCCACACCCGGTTTTGGTCGGCGTCCATATAAACAGAATCGCAGCGAGTAGACGGCAGTTGGAGTTGGAGAGTTCGGAAGAGTTCCGAGGAGACGCAGACGCAGACAGTTGAGCTGTGAGCTCGAAAACCAGCCTCGCAGGAAGCTGACTGAAGATCCACGCATTCCGACTTCGACTTCTAACCAAAAACAATTTATTTTTGAAGAACGACTTAGACTCACACCACCAAAACAAGTTTTACGAATATCGCCTGAAGATACAAAAAAGCAGTTATTGAAAAACAACTTAAGATATTAAGACTCGCCTAACAAACGCAAAGTGTCACGAATCCATAGAAGCGGTTTGGGAGAAAGACGCAGTCCTGTATTCAGCAACCAGATATAAAAATATTTGTTATTCTTTTTTTAACACATTTGAACTTTTCGAGTTGTTACTTTATTTTCTTTTATATATACTTGTGCGATGTCACCTTTGCTCGAATTCGGCTTGCATTACGGCCCGGCGACTGATTGATTTCGTCTACCTAAGATCAAATCACAACGTGGGTAGGTTAGACTAGAAATCAAAGCAGTTACTTCGGTAACCAGACGTTGGAGGCGAGCTGGGAACGACAAAGCTGATACCGAATCTAACCAGATTCCCATCCGAATCAAGGGTTAGAAGGGTTAGAACGTCAGTCACATTGGTCGTCACAGGATAGCACGGGGGCAGAGAGGCCGGGGTGACGTCACACTGTGAAGGACCTTTTTACTATTATCTAAATGATGAGTACCTAACCAGTGGGTTGTTTCGTTACTTTTATAACCGATCATGGGACTGATGGTGATTGGTTCGTTTTTTACGACTTACCACCCCTTTGCAGGTTATTTAAAGCCAGAAAATTAGAGTTATAGTTTTTAGATTGTAAGAATTCTTTTTGTGGAAATAATGATTTAGTGATACAAATCTTACTATTTAACCCTTATCTGGGAGCGAAGCGGTGAATTCATAACCTTTCCGCGAATAAGTTAGAATAAGAATGATTCCAACCTCGTGATTCATAACTACTGGGTGAGGTCCTTGTATTTTTTTTTATTCGTTGGTTTCTTTAATCGGCAGTTATTATTGTTATCCTCGTTAAATTTTTCACGTAAGTTAAACCCGATTATTTTTAGTGAGAGAGCAGCACACTAACAACATATCACTGGATTATAAATATACGAAGCTCAGTAAAGCCATCTCATAGGTGTATCCTAAGTACATGCATCACAGCCAAATGTGACCGATATGATGGTAGGTTTTGTTGAAAGCAGCGCAAAACCCTGTCCGTATGGCCTAGGTAGCATCCCCCTGTGGTTGGCTCACCCAGTCCTCTCAGACGGTTTTCCGTTGCGGTTCTTTAAAAGTATCCAGATAAGACTCCCAAGTCGCCTTGTCCTTAAAACTTAAAAGAAAAAAAAAGTCTTGACTTCTGGGGATTTATTATCTGCCCCCCTACTCCCGTTCACGAACAGAGATGAACAAAGCATCTGCTCTTAGATGACATACCCGACGGATTAAAGTCAGGAAACTGACAAGCAAATTTGTGGTACTTTACAGTAACCCATTTTAATTGACTAAAACAGAACGTACATGTTAATACATCTAATCAATTAAAATCAGAAGCCATGGAAGCCATATTATTATCAGGTATAATATCGGTCGTGGTGGTGGTGGTGGTGGTGGTGTTGTTATTATTATTATTATTATCAGTAGTAGTATTAGTATTATTATTAGTAGTAGTAGTAGTATGATTAGTATTATTATTAGTAGTAGTAGTAGTGTGTTTTAGTATTATTATTAGTAGTAGTAGTGTGTTTTAGTATTATTATTAGTAAAAAAGTATTATTAGTATTATTATTAGTAGTAGTAGTATGATTAGTATTATTATTATTAGTAGTAGTAGTATGATTAGTATTATTATTAGTAGTAGTATGATTAGTATTATTATTAGTAGTAGTATGATTAGTATTATTATTAGTAGTAGTAGTAGTATGATTAGTATTATTATTGGTAGTAGTAGTATGATTAGTATTATTAGTAGTAGTATTAGCAGCCGCCGCCTTCCGATTGTTGTATTAGAAAGGTCTTGCTGGATATCAAGTGACAACGACTCTTCTAAAATCTCCAGCATCTTCTTGCACATTTTAGTAGTGCTGTCGTCTGGATGGTTTCATTTCATCCCCGGATTTGTTGTTGTTTTTTGGTCTTTGCGTTATTTTTGTTTAGTTTTAAATTATTATTTGCTTTCTACAGTTTTATGGCGTAATTGAATCCTTTGTGTTCGAAATTGAATATGATTGTGAAATCAAAGAAAAATATAAAACAACAAAGAAAAGAAAACGGAAAGGGGCGGCGACGGATTAAAGAAAGAAAAGAAAAGAACCACTTAAAATAAACAAAATGTAAAAATAAAAAGTAATCACAGTCAATTTAAAAAAAAAAAAAAAAACATTAAAAATTATGTTTTCAATTAAAGTCACCCGAGAAATGCAGTATCTGCTGTTTGCTTCCAACTTCCAGACGAGATCTCGTTTCTACGAGATTATTCATTTTTTTCTTTTTCCGTTTTCTCTTCTTTTTATTTTTATCTTTTTATTCCTCTATCGTGTTTTTTTTTTTTTTTTAAATATTACTTTATTTTTTTTTATTCGCCTCATGTTTTGATTATGGGAAATAATAAAGAATCTAGTGACGGCACGCAAACATCAGCAGCAGTAATGGTTGAAACGAGATTCAAGCAAGGGGGCAGATCATGAACCGGATATTTTTTTTTCATGATCAATGTATCGATTGAATGATTGATTGATTAATTTTAAGTCTTTCATTCACCGTCTACTTCAGTCTCTCACTTCACAATTACTTTATAAGCCCAAAAAAAATGTCTGAAAAAGTATCCGTTTTTACCTGAGAAAAAAAGTGACGTCAAATTTAGAATACTTTTATCGACTCAGTCCAGTTTTATTTCTTGTAGATTAAGTACAAAATGATAGGTAATAGAAAAGTAAAAATATATATCGAATTTATTCTTAAGGCATACGCTTCCTTAATTGATGTCATGACACAGTCGTACATTGGAACGGAGTTTTGGGCTAGAATAGTTCTTTTCAGCCACTAGGTCCAGATAAAAAAGATTAGGATCTCGATCGGGGATTTTTCTGTCGTGATAGGCCTAGTTTGAGGTTTACGACATAAAAATCTGCAATAACCAACAAAACAATTTTGTACTGTATTAATTCAATTCATTAAGGTTCAACATAAAAGCAGATAGGAAATATGTAAATAAAATAAAAATTGGTTTATGGGAGAAATCCGTTTTATAGATTTTTGGCCATATCAATGTTCAAACATTGGTTTCGTACAATGCAACTTAGCTAAGCAAATCAAACCTGGTCAGTAACTTTGATAGGTGACCGTCTGGGGATATCAGAAATTGCTGTAAATTTAAATGTGTTTTGGAGATCGAGAGCTGAGTTCCGATTCTAAATTGTTATATTCACTTACGCGCGAAAACTTTGAAAAAGGTGGCAAAAACACATCGTCTCTTCCTAACTCCAACCATAAGTTTTATTAATAGAATTTTATCAGTAAATCATTATTATCCCCACCCCAATTCTTATAATCTAAAATATTTTCTGGCTTTTGTTTCCTTGTGGGTGATGAATTATTTTCCACCCAACAATACCTTTTCACACATGAAACGTCGAAAGTCTCTCGCTATTCTATCGCTATTCCCATTGAAAGTTCTTGGGCGAACTACATTTCTTAGTTTCACCAGTTCAGACCTTCACAGCTAAGTAACGCGGTGCTAGGGACAAATAGAAAACCACTGTCATTCCCTTCTTATTGCTTTGGTGATAAATTAAGTTCCAATCAGGCAGATTCTTCACACGAACCACTGCTTATATGGAACCTACTCCCAATTTAGAAGGCCTCCCTAATCACTACACAATTGACTTGTTCAAGTCTAGCGATTATCTTCCCACACATCCCGAAAAAATATACCTCTACTTCGAGTGGATCTTGGGGCTTGTATAAAAAGATATAATATAATTACATATAACCATTTAATACTTATTTTTATCACCTGTTTTTAATTCAATGGCGGTGTTAACATGTAAATATTTTGTCCTGGTTAATTAAGACAAGCCAAAATAAACATCCCGTTCAGTACAATAGATTCGCTTGTCAGTCGCCTGACCCATTTACAAGTTGGGCGTATCCGCTCGGTTCTGAACGCACTGTATCCTTATGTACATGACCGGGGGTTTGGGGAAATAAAATGGCCTCATCATTAATGAATAAATGATTCAGCCATTCCAACTTGGGAGCCATATCTAGATACTTGTAAACACCTTCAATTAATGACGGTTTCAGTGCACTACGTTACCCAACCTGAAGACATTTTTAACTACTCCCACTTGCAAGGTTATACGATACTTTAATTAAAACCCCATCACCAAATTGGCTAACGACATTTTCACGTTGAAACGTTCTATCAATTTGCGGTCACCGAAATTAAAAAACGTTGAGCCTGGTCACTATCTAGATGGTTTAACTTTAGGAATGCAAGGTGCTGTAAGCTTTTATAAATAAATTGGGGTGATGTAATGGATAAAAAAAGGAATTGCCAAGTTTCAATTTCCATTGGGTTCGTTATATTCTTCAAATATGTTAAATAACCCATGGCGGTGTATAAATCCACCTCTTCTCCATCATATATTGGGTTTATTAAAATTAAGACTTTTATCTCTAAATCATTATTATCTCCCTTTATCAGCCAAAAAAGTCTTAGACGTTAAATATTTTCTGTTTTAAATAACCTGCAAATTGTTGGTAAGACGTAGGAAACGAATCATATATATATATATATATATATATATATATATATATATATATATATATATATATATGTAGAATATATATTCATAAATGTTTCATTAAATAATATAGACAAGTGTTGTCTATTTTATGTAAATTGTTTCATAACGTCTGAATTTTAATAACATTATCATTAAATGAAAAAAAAAAAACAATATTGATCCATATTTTATTTAAAAAACATGTATGAATGAAAAATGCTGCCTAAATACACACAATATATATATATATATATATATATATATATATATATATATATATATATATATAGAAATGACAAGAGGGAAATTTTAAACAAAACACCGTTTATCTGTCGTTCTCTAGATCAAACAGGCCACAGAGAACGCCATTTCTATCTTCCAACAACAATTCTTGCAATCTAATATTTTTCTAGCTTTAAATAACCTGCAAATGGTTGATAAGACAGAAAAAGAATCTATCTATATATCCTTGTCTCTGTTCATATATATATATATATATATATATATATATATATAAAAACCAACTAGCTGTGATACATGAGCCTAGTGTACTCTTATCACATTTGATACCAGGATGGCTACATTGGGCTTCGTATATTTGTACATTTGTACCCAAGAGTCACATTTTGTTGAGACTGCTTCCTCACTCAGTAGCAATAATAAATAACTTTATGGGGGGGGGGCATGAAACGTAATTAATGCTCTCAAACCGGACATGACATATTAGAATTGTGTATAAGAAAATAAAAAAAAAAAAACAAGAAGAAGAAATATTGAAATAATATCAACAAATTAGCATTTTTGTTGATATTGATTTAATTCCTCTCTTTATGGTGATTTTTTTTAATTATTTCCCCCAAGTACGTCGACAATGCCACTAGTACGCAGGGAGTTACACGGAGTGAAAGTGAACGAGATGATTGGTAAACGGGAGGATTGAGGAAAAGACAAAAGATGAACGTGATTCCAGAAGATTACGATTGTTGTTACATTTAAATTTGTTATCAGTGAAGCAAGGAAACAGAAAGGAGTTCCGCAGGTTGGAAGTGCTAGAAAAGAAACTGTTGGAGTAGAAGTGGTGGTGGCATTTAGCTATTTCAACAGTAAACGGTGGGGACCTAGTTGCCAACATGGATTAACTCTTTTTAAATTCAAGACGGCGGGAAGAATATCCAGATGTGCAACAGGTGCACCAGACCACATATGGCAACAGTATTTTATTTTATTATCCTTTCTTTTCTTCTTCCCTTTGATGGATTTTTATACAAATTCAATATGTCCGTTTTGATAGACATTAATAATAATAGTAATATCTGGTCTGGTAAAGTTTTTAACTACTTTTTAATAATTTAATGGGTATTTTTAAATAGCAGGGCATACTGGGTCCTATAGCCTTGGTTGTATAGGAGAAAGAACTCTGAATTCAAACCCAGCTCGGTGCGGATTGGGCTCCGTCAGACTACCTTGCCCAGGAAACACTACTGTAACTGCAGTATATGTGGGGCCTATACGGCCTAATGGGTTATAGATCTCGTGATCATGATTAATTAAAATTATTTCTTATACGCGACAATAGTTAATTGTTCAGATAAAAAGGAACTTTTCACTACTACTACAGAAAATATAATCCATGTAATTGAAAAAGTACTTCAATATTCTGTATTTTTTCTTCTTTTAGCAATCAAGTTAAACTAATCTTATATAATAAATAATGGTTCCATCCCTCGTTTGCGTAAAGCTAGAATAGAACCCAAAGTAGCCTGTCTTCGTGTGATATTTTGTTTATCTTAATATACTATCCTTGCCACTTTAAAAGCAACTTTAATATATTTTATAATATAAAACACAGAAGCTTTATGCATTTATCACTCACGCAATTTGGTCTCATTTTTTATTAATGAGAAATGGGTTGTTATAACAGAAGCCATTACTCGACGCTGATAAGAGAAAATGTTTGACGTTGCCATAACAGAATATTTCGTTAATAAAAAAATTATTTTTTAAATTACTTTTATATTACTTTTTATTTTTTTTTTTTCGCGTCATGATTTCTTTGGGTTTAATGATTTAAAAATAAAAATTCTTTCTGACATGCGATAAAAGAATTAACTATACAGAAAAAATATTGTAAATTATCGTATATACTCGTATATAAGTCTACTTAATGTATTGTGAGATCCCTGAGTATTTTTGTGAAAGACCTGATTTTTTTCATATAGCTTGTGTATAATGTGACCCCAGCTTTGAACAATATCAGTAAACCTACCCTAGTCAAATATTGCAGTACTGAGTATCACCCTGGATATATTTTATAGCAAATAAATTTTCAGTTTTTTTTTGGGGGGGGGTGACAAACTTACTCCAAAATGGTGAGTTAAAAACCACTTACCATAAAATATCTGATTCGAAGATTTAGATAATACACCTTTCTTTGTGTTCATGTCACAGCAGGTAGGTTACCGTAGTCGGATCATCGATTCAATGCGAATAATCATTTCCTTTAGCTGCATAGTATGTTATTTTTGGTTTTTACATAAAAGTTTTGAATTCAGCATTTTCCTTCTAGTAGACCGGTTGTTTTTTATATTTATAGAACCCAGTCTCTCCTGCTATTTACCCATAGGTAAGTAGGGGTAGAGATGGATTCATATCTGTTCAAAAAATGCCTGAAATTTAACACCTCTAGGAAAAAAAATTACCTGACAAAATATGTGCAATTGATCTTCGAAAACACGTGATTTTAAACTTTTTTAAAATTATAGTGCGATTTTAATTTTTTTTTAAAAATTAAAAAAATTCGCCCTTTATACATGAGTATATACAGTACGTTTGCAGATTCATTGATAATTGATGATAACTGAAAATTGCTTGAATATACCGTCATTTTTTAGCCAGTATGTTTTTTTAACACATAAGCAATGTTTTTATCCTTCCTATACACAAAAACACTACTATAAACTTTTCGTGTGACATTTCGTTTATCATAATACGATATCCTTGCGACATAAGCACAATTTTTTTGTTTAATACTACCCATCAAAAGTGTAAATTTTCATTTCATTTTTCGTTTCACCTTTTTGAAGTGATGTCTGATGATCCAGCGTCTTTTTCTTTCATCTCTGGTGAAATAAACTATTACAATGGAGCATAATTAAAGTGGCCTGTTTTTCATTTTTTAAATTATAATATATATATATATATATATATATATATATATATATATATATATATATATAATTGTTTGTTTAGGCATATTTTAATAAAGTGAAAATAAAACATTTGAAATCCCTTGAAATGTATGTTACTTATCATCTCCTTAACAGTTCATTAAGATTATTTACCAGCATTCTTAAGGACAAATAATTCAGCTAACTTTATTTTTGAAACTAGATACTTTATAAGTGAAACAAAAAGGTAGAGACCCTGTACCAACGCGAAGGACAATTCTAGGTGCATCAACGCACTCTCCGATCATTTTATTGACCCTCAATATAAGAAAAATTTTTTCTTTTGGCAGAAAAAAGAGATCGGCTGGTCAAAACTAGAAAATTAAAACACTAATCAGGACTGCCAAAAAGGCGGAATGTTAAACCAAAAAAGCATTCATGTCTCATTGTTTATGAGGTACAAACTCTGTCCCTGAAGAAGGATACAAGTTTTTATTTGTGTCTTTTTTTTTTATGTGCCATATCCTTTCAGTGCGTAGGCGATCATGGCTCTCCACCTCCTTCTATCCCTTGCAGCTCTCAAAAGGTTCCTTCCCCTGCATCCTCCCCAGACCACGTTCTGTCATCCACTTGCTTAAGTCCGCCAGGTATGTCACGTGTTGTTTTCCCTTGTCTCTCTTTCCCTCTATTCGACCCGTGAGTATCGGGATTCTCCAGGCCTCCTTCCTCATTATGTGTCCCAGAAACTTCAGCTGCCTCTTCCTGATGTTAAATATAAGACTCCTCCTTGTTTGCATCCTCTCCTAGGACCTCATTGTTGCTCACACACTCGGTCCATGATATCCTTAGCATCCTTCTGTAGAGCCACATCTCCGTCGCCTCGAGTCTCTTCTTCATCTTTGAGGAATCATCCAACATTCGCTGCCCTAAAGAAGGACAGATATCGCTTAACAGTTCAGTATTCTTTTCTTTGTTACCAAAGAAATTATCTTGTATCCTTTTGGGATGCGTCCTTGGCCATCCCAATACGTCTATGGACCTCAGTGTCGCACTTACCGTTCTCTGTCAAAACGCTTTCCAGATATTTAAACTTCCGCGTCTAGTGTTCCCGACCATCAAATCGCATTTTGGGATCATCTTCTTACTAAAGACCATTCACTCTGTATTCTTGTAGTTTATGCTTAGTCCTTTCTTCTCACTCTCCGTCGTTACCTTCTGTAGCAGATTTTTTTTTCTTTTCCATGTCTGCTATCACTACTATCTGCATATCTTATGTTGTTAAAATTATAGCCACTAATGTTAAATCCCGGTAGGGTTTCCAATTCTCTCACAATTGCCTCGCCGTATAGGTTGAATAGGTCCGATGAGAAGACACATCCTTGCCTTACGCTCCTTTCTATTTTTGTATATTCACTGAACTCGTTCCCTATGCGTATGCATGCTGTTTGCTGCCAGTATAGGTTCTTGATTATTCTAATATCCCTCCCGAATATATCAAGGTTGCTGAGCAGTTCCATCAGATCCTGGTGGCGTACTTTGTCGAAGGCCTTTGCGTAGTCTATGAAGCATAGGTACACGTCTTTCTGTATCTGTATCGCTCTTTCTGATAACATCCTGAGCATGGATATTGCGTTCCGTGTTCTGGTGTATTTAAGGAACCCGCACTGTTCTTGTCCTATCTCTGTCGCCAAAAAACTAATCAACGTTGCCTACTACAAAAAAGGCGGAGTCTCAAATGCTCTCTCTCTCTCTCTCTCTCTCTCTCCGTACTGCGAGGTACGAACTCTGTCCCTGAAGAAGGATACAAGTTTTTATTTGTGTACAAAAGAAAATAAACAATATTTGCTAAGCATTAATTCATTTTGAATGTAAAACCAACATTCTGCCACACTGCTATATACATTGGGACGAATAATCGCCATTTCTTTCGCATTCCGTTTGTAATACATTAAGACAGCTTCTTCCTAAGAACCACTTTTTCGTGGAAGAGCCATCTGAGATGATGTGTAGAGTGATTGGTCATGGTTAAATTTTATTGACAGAAATACTCGACAGAATTGACAAAGTTAGCAATAAATAATATCAAAAAAAGAAAGAAATCAACATGGTTAAAATAATACTAAGCAAACAATATATATGCAAGACAAAAGTAGGTAAAGCAACAGTAATAAGGAAAAAAATTTTACAAACTAAGAATGGTGTGAACACACAAAAGGGACACAGAAAAGTGATCGCAATGTTCTGACTTTAAGATAACAGAAATATGGCGGTTGAGACCTAGAATTGTTCTCTCATATTAACTAGGAAGAAATCCCAGCATGCCTCTGTACGATTTTTCTATAAATTTGGGGAAAGGGATGTTTCTGCAGTCATTCCCTACTGGATTGGAACCAACATGAAGCTTCCTCGACCACTACAATCTTAACTTCTTCATGTCTAGGGTAACTTACATTTCCTCATAATCTGTACATTTTACCTTCTCCTGGGTTCATATAACAACAGTTACTCTCTCTCTGGAGTGGCTCTTGGGATTTTTGTCGGGTGAAAAATTAGTAAAAGAAATTGCGTGCTAAAGCAAAACTAAAACAGATATTCAGACATATAGTGAAGAGCAAACAGGCAAGAAGACTGCAAAACTGCCTTGTTGACCAT